>JASVEL010010290.1:0-62052 GCA_032618575.1 Nicotiana noctiflora
AAAAAAAAAAAAAAGGAACGAAGATGGAAGGAGTAAATAACTTTAAATTCCTTCTATAGAAACATCCAAAAAGCGAATATAAAAGGCACTTTTGTTGCTTGAATTCTGAGGGATCAAAAGTGCCAAAATAAAGTTAATGGTGAAGATGTGGACGTTTTATTTTTTGGGATCATGTGATACCAAACTATAAGGACCACTTGTGACTTTTAATTGACCTTCTGTTCCATAATGCATTACTCTTACTGTTTTCCTTCTTTTTTCTATGACCTTTGTGCATGCCAGAGCTAGCATGCGAAATATGGGTTAGGCCGAACTCAATTATAGTTTTGATTCAAATAGTATATTTATTTTAATAAATTCATTTAATATATATAAATTATTAATTTAAAATCTAATAATTTATTAGCTCTAGAATTTTTGGATACTACATTAACATTGTAGTTTGAAGTTTGAATTGTTCTTGTTATTTTATCATACTATTCTATTTATTCAATCTTGTGTTTAATTAATTGATTGCTTGATCAAATATTAAATACCATGTACGAATCTATGATTGAACTCTAGAGAGGAAATTTTAGATTGTATATAAGATTGAGTAGAGCAAAATCTTGAATTTGAGTATCGGAAATAGATTTGTGGTTAGTATAGGGATATACCTAATCGCCTTGCTTGGTTATGGGAATTATTAATGCGTACTTGTTAATCGTGATTCATATGAATATAGGCATTAGGTTAGCTTGAATGAATAAGCGAGTAGTAATTCAGGAGAATACTACGAGTAATATTAACTCTGCCAACCAATACACAATTTAAGCGGAACACTCAACGAGCAGAGAAAATAGAAAAAGAAAGAGATGAAAAATATTAGGAATAAAAGAATCACGATTGTTACCTAACTCATAGCTTTGGAATATTTTCTCCCATTGAATTCATATCTAAGCTTGTCGGCATATTTTCTTTAATTTCTTAGTTTTCAACTCTAGATCAGTTTTAGTTAATAATCTTTGGAAAATCGCTTGAATAGATCAATTGTTTTAGTTTAATATAGTAAATAGCTAATCACAAGTTCCTGTGGGTACGATATATGGACTTACAATCTTATATCACTTGTACGACCACATATACTTACGCATGCGTTTGGGGTCACAAATTGATTCAAGAGTAATTTTGTCAAAATATCTTAAAATAACTTTTGATATGTTATATATGACTATAGCAAAAGAAAAAAGTCTTATTTGATAATTAAACAATTCATAACAAAAACAACACACATTAGTTAAAGCTTGGTAAGAGTTGGGTTAGGCTACGACCCAAATTCTGGGGGGGGGGGGATAAAAATAGTTACAACTGATAATTGAATAGCCACAATTTCAAAAGTAATCAAAATTAAACCAATTTTTCATGTAAATATAAAATCTGAACAAAAACACCCTTAAAAATCCGGAAAAGAACTATTCGTGTTTCACCAAAATAGTGGCTATTTTTCATTAACTTTGCGAACACAGACTATTTTTAGTTACCAATCTCAAAAAGGCGATCACGTGCTATTTTCACAAATTTTAGCTCATCTTGACCAGGTCTATCTTGGCCTAAGTAACTTTTGGGCAAATCATTATTGACTCAACCAACCTTGACCCCCCGAAATCAGCCCAACCCGCTCATTTGACACTCCTAATACCAGTACTTCTCGTACAAATGTGTAACCAAATAAGAGGAACCTCAGAAGATACAACGAATAGATTTTAAAGAAATATTTAACTAGATAATGACCATTTTATAACTACTGAGGTGCTTCAAGACGAAGATAATCATACATTACTCCTTGAAAGGGGTTTGTAGCTATTGCTTGTGTAAGAAATATGGTGTTTGTTCCATTTACAAGTAGATTACCCTGTACTTCAATGCTGTAAAGCCAATATAATCCATGAATACCATGTCTTGCAATTGCATTATCTCCCCCTATTACCCCTGTTGTAAAGTGAGGTGTTGCTAATTCTCCATCGTTGAAACGAACCTTATAAAAAAATACAAGAAAGTCAATAATCCACACAGCCACCGATAAAAATGATTTCCCAGATGATAAACTGAGACAATATAGAGGGATCAAAGAAAAGGCAGCCGGATACACAAGAAATTTCACATTCACGCAGGGTCTATGGAAGGATCGCACTCCAACGGGTGTGAAGTAGATAGCCTACCCTAATGCAAGCATTAATGGATGCTTCCACGACTTGAACCGGTAACCTATAGGTTACATGAAGACAATTTTACCATTGCTCCAAGACTACTCTTCTAAACGACAAAGAAAATTAACAGAAATGAACTTAATAGAAATGACAGGTCAAGGAATCAAGGATGAGCTACATACTTGTAGTTCAGCTCTCTGAGCTGCTGCAAGAGCCAATTGGAGAGTGTAATTCGACGTATTGTCAACACTTTCAAGGCTAAATATAATTCTCCATGTGGTAGCGTTATACGTGTTGTTTCCTATATTCCTGCAGAACAACAGTTTTCCAGAAGTCTCATTATCATTCAAATTTACATACTAATATATAGTATTGTCAAAAAAGGAATAAAAGAACTAAGATATAGAAGAACGAAGATACACGCGGGCACAAATTTATGTATGTCTGTATGTATGTAATATAACCCAAATACAAGAGTCAGAAGAAGCTCGAGCGGGTACCTGGTAACATGAGCAAAAAACCAGTCTGTTGAATAATTGCTAGTTGCAACATTGTAGACGAGATCATTTTCAGGATATAATTTACTATATTGTTCCCACAAACCATACTGTCTAAATCTGCAAGGCAAAATGGAGTGAATGAGCTACCATTTTTTACAGTTAAGATAACTAGTAAATATTCAGAAGTACTTTCGTGGAAATTAATAAATCCTACAAAGTGGAGGCTAAGAAAATTTGAGAAGTTTTAAATGTAAATAGGTGATACTGGAATTAGTTTCAACATAAGCAGGTATGAAGATTTTTTGGGACATACATTGACTCTGAGTTGTTTTGGTATACGTGAACTTTAAATTGTGGGGGTGGAGTTGGTATGAAGAATTCAGCAGCTGTTCGATCTGGCACACCAATTTCCCAAAGTGTGGCTCCATTTTGTGGAGGATTATAAACCAAAATCCCTAATTCAATACTAAAACCTGTATTACGATACAAGTGAAAATTGAACAACATGTAAGATGAGATAAGAGCATCGGTATCAGGAAATATGGGTCACAAATGAGTCTTATTCTGAACGAACTTCGAATTAAGAACCACTAACAAAATGGCAAGTAAGAAATTAAAACCTGGAGTTACTTGTACATCGAAAGTGTATTTGTAATCCCCAATAATTCCAGGTACGGTTGCATACACGTTATATGTACCAGATATGATATTCTCTATGGTAAAATTCCCACTAGTGTCTGCTTTAGTCCAGAACTGACATCCCTGAAAATGAAACGAAATAAAGTTATTAAATTAATATAATTTTAAAAAATTATTTTAGTTTATTTATAAAGTTATGAATCATGCAACTTTACTTTGTTTTCTCTTTGCCAAGATCCAACATCTCCTGGTGGTGCTAACCCTATATAGGCGTTGGATGCTGGTATTAAAGTAGTAGTGCTGAAAATACAAATTAAGATCTTAAATCTTAGTGCATTTCTATTTAATTGCACATATAAGTTCAAACTAGTCACACTTCAATAAAACGTTTGGCAATCAAACAACATCATGACATTTATGATGCACAATAGTATCTACGCTTTTACAGAACTGATTTACAACAGATTATACATCAAATCCACAATACTCAAAGATACTCCTTTTTCCACTAGTGATGCACAAATAATTTGGACGCAGATACTAAAGAATGAAAACACCAGTGGAAAATACCTGTCATTAACAAAAAGTTGGCCTCTAACTGCTCCTCTTTGATTAGATTTGATGTAGTCGGTTGAAACTAGAAAATCATAAGGCCAGCTTGCGACTTCTTGATTCATCTGTAAATTCGATGGGAAATTCCTTAAGCAATTATGTTAAGTGTTAACTGAATTCACTTCTGAAGGCAGCCCAAATTGGTATTAGCATTTAGTAAAAGATTAATATATTACCATTTTCTTTGCATCATCCCAAAGTATAGATGGATTGTCCTTAGCTGAAGCATTTGAGTTAAGATACAAATATACAGGGCCAATAACTTTTTTCCATGGCTCTCCTTGTTGAAATTTAAGTACCAAATCTTCGCCAGCATAATGCCTACTAACAAATACCTGATATTATGATTAAACAATCAATATTCTTAAAAAATAAAAGAGAAGCAAGTGCAACTTACTGGTATTAAAAAACTCAACACTTACAGAAAGTACAGTTGGACCAACATGTGAAGTGAGGTCTTGCTTGTAAGGTCCTCCGGTACGAAACTCATCACTCGGAATTATCATCCAAAACCCTACAGGAGGATTAGCACCTACCCACCCATGAACTCTATCGTCTTTGTTATCGTTTACATAGAAATATTTGTCATCCACCTACATATGTGTAGATAAAAATAAACATCAAGGTAAATAACAAATAATTTTTTTGATTATGTAACTAAATGTAGCTCCATCACTTGTCCGAACCATCGAGTGAAACCTTTGAATTATGGATTGCACTTCCCTCTCTAGGCTGAAGGAGAACATGTTCATACATCAAACAACTCCATTCTCCTCCTAACATACTAGATACTGTTGAACATCTAAGTAAATAAATAAAAGTGTCTCATCTTTAACAGATTAAGCTTTAAAAGGAGATGATCACACATTGAACAGATACATGGTCTAGAATACGATGGATGTTAGCCTCGATATTTATATATAGACACACATATTCTAGGTAATTGTAGGATCCTACCTCTCCTTTTAGATCTGGATTAGTTGGATTTGTCAAAAGAACAGCTTCTTTGTAGTCAAGAACCTTGCCCGTCTCTCGATCCACCGGCATTGGCATGACTCGCTGTCTCTCATCCGAGATAGCCATGTAATGAAACCTAGGCATACAACATCCATTTTGTACAATAGAAATTCAATTTTGAGGGGTTTGGGGAGGGAGAAACAGATAATATCTCAAGTTAATGATGAGAAGATTTAGATTCATACATGTCTTGTTGAAGCTTGAAGACAATCCTTAGATTTTCGATGTAGACAAGGGGCCATCCTTCTAAACGTTCAAATATAGCGTAAGTATAAAATCCAGGTGTATCTCGTAGCATCACAAACCTGAAAATTCATCCGATACAATTACATATATAAGTTTTGTGATTACAGAAAAAGATATATACAAGATGAGCTTTAACAATGCACTTCACCTTATGTCAAAATTTAATGGAAGTTCATCAGATTGAGAAGCATTCCATGTATTTTTAAATGAAATTTCTGCCTGATTTTCACTGTCTATTATTACCTCAAAACTTGTTCCCAAAAACCTGCATGTGACACCAAAGTAATAGCCTTAATTTTGGATGATCACAACTCACCTACATTAAATGTTTCATAAGAGAAGTTAAAGTTTACTTTTTTCGAACTCTTCGAGATGCTGTCTGATTCCAGAAAACATCCCAATACCTGGAAATGTCATAATGTGATACTATTATCAATTATTTCCGTTATTGAAAGAAATTAAAATGTTTATATGTTAATTATACCCTCTATCATTTTCGACATTTTGGGTGGCAAGTAAGTTGTCAATTCCACCATATGATATGTTCGTGATAAGACCATCTGGTATTGACAAAGTAACATTGGTGATGCCATTGCTCATTGTGACCTGAAGAGACATAGCATAAGAACGAGACAAGATGCTACATTCATGCATCAGAGTACAAAATTAAAACAAAATGTGAATGAAGATTTACTTGCTCAGTTTGTATGTCCAATTTGACCGCTGCTGTTGTTGTCAATATTCGCCTGTTTTTAGCAAAAATAAATAGCAAGTCAGCATGCAGATTTGCATAAAGATGACATTTGCTATCAACTTAAAAGGATTATACAACAGCTAGCAGATCTCCCACTTAATACAAAATGGTTAAACCTAGACAAAACTGCACACCCCCTGCTGTAGATTTAGATCGAAGAAACCTCTTATATAATCAAATTCTGTCCTTTTTGTGATATTTCACTATGAGTATGTGACTGAAAAAACTTATTTTCGCTTACACCAACTAATCAATACAAGACATGCGCCATCTACATACACTTTTATAACTTCACCATGGTTGATTAATATGTAATCTTGTAAACCAAACAACTCAAGTGTTTCTTCTATTGAGAATTTTGTTAAAAAATACTGTCCAGTTAACTGGGCTGGTTCCATATCCCCAATATGTAACGAAAATATTGACTGGGTTTACCACATTCATTCATCAAAGCACTTGATTGGTCCAACCTTCTCTATCAGCTGGTCTGACAGAGGATCATGTTAGGCAGGGGCGGATTTAGTGGGGTGGAAGGGGGTCACTGAAAAATTATATGGTATATATAAGGCAAAATCTATTTTTTACAATTGTATATTATATTATGAATCCCCTTAGCAGAGCCTAAAAGTATAGATTAGTGGTCAAGGAGTTCAAAATCTTTGTAAGGCCGAGAAAATCCTGCTTCCGCCACTGATGTCAGGGAAAGATGATACTCCCACCCCTGCTTACATATTACTAAGTCAAAGCAAGGGGTTGAAAACGCACTACAAGAGACAGGAACAACGTCCTGACTAAATAAGAATCTTGGCCAAAAGCCGTAAAGAAGTCACCTCCCTCCATTTCAGTGTTATTTGGCAATGTCTCCTTTTTATAATTTGTTTCAGAGAATGACAACTTTTAAAATTTAAAAATACTTTAACTTTAAACTTCTCGGTATACCCCAACAAAAAGCTTCTATTGGCACAAAAATGTCATAAAATATTCAGGACCACAAGCTACAAAAGTTGCATTTCGTTATTAAACCATTTCTATTCAAACTTTACCACACAAATTGGAACAGGGGAACTAGTAAAAAGAAAAAGAAAAAGAGAGCAGGAATTATTTTGTTTGTTAATGCATAATTTCAGACAATTCAAGATTATAATTTGCAATGCTATTTGAACACTAAGTAGCTTAGAAAAGGAAAATATGAAAACATCACCATTGCAGCCAAGGGAAAATACAGCAGCAATCTCCAAGTGTTTCTGTAGTGTAAAAATATCAAACACTTTTAACAACCCCGCCACCATTAATAGAATCGAGAGGCAGCAGCATTCATATTCCTCCAAAAAAAAAAAACCCGACCCAATTTTTCTATTTTTGCATATTCGGCATAAGGCCACTCGCTATATTTTCAAACTTCTACCCATTAAAATCCCCTACAAGATCGTCTCGCTAAAAGGTAGCTTAATTTGAGCAAATGACAGTATTTGAAAGGGTTATTTAAAATGAGCAATAGCTTATTAGCGTTTCATATTTTTAGAATATTTGGCTTTAAAAACTTTTGAAAAATATAATGAGCGACCTTGTGTGTAAAATAAATTAATTTTTGTGATACAAAATAGCGAAAAGTGATTTTCATAGATAAGTACCCATTATTAAATGACCTTCTAAGTAATAGCTTTTCACATGTGACTCTGTGAGTCGGTATTTTTATTTTTTAACCTTTAAATTTTAATAATTATAAACTGGTAGGGTCTATTATTTTTTTCTTTTCATCTTATAATTAATTGGTATTGTAACACCAACATATGACGTTTCCTACTTTAAGAATTTCAACATATGGTTTAACCGATAAAAATTATAACCCCAATCTTGCAGATATTTCAAATCCATCAAATAATGATGTTATATCCTTAATCCGATTAATTCTTAACAAATTAGTATTCGCAATTTGTAAGGATCGTTCTAGCTATATAAAAAAATCCTTAATTAATAAGAACATAATAAGATAAATAACTTATTTCAAAAATCTCTTATTGAATCGCTTAATTATTATTTTTGAATTTTAAAAAAATATAAAAATAGCTGGAGATATTATATGATTATATTAAGAATTTCTTATTCTTAAAGCACAAATTCAAAACATCTCGTTAAGATGGTGGTGGTAGAATCTATTATTTTATCAAAGCTCACCTAATTAAATAAGGTTGTTTAAGTCGCGAAAAATGAAAAACGAGGTTTAGGATAAAAGGACTTGACTATTTGTGTATTGATTTGTAACAATATAATTGCACATCATAAGCCCAATTTCAAGCTTTATTCTGCAAATATTAATAATTTAAAGGGATTAACTTCAACACACTCGACATATAAAAGAATTTTAATTTTGCACTCTCAAATAATTATCCATATTAGTAACCTATAAAATAGTACAGGTTAGACACATTAAAATACGTTAATATTATTAAAAAAATTAAATTTATGTGTATATAAATTAAATCCTCAATAAGTTCAGCTTAGAAGAGTAGGCTAATTTTCCACTATTTACACGAATATTAGATGCATCTTATTCCAAAAAGTAAAAACGATATGTACTTCCTATATATAATATATGTTTGGATTTTGATTTATATATAAGTTAAATATACTTACCCATTGTGAGGACGACAATCAGCTACTAATAAGAAGAATGTAAAAGCAACCGTTGAGACATATAAGCTTAGTTCCACATTCTTCCCCATTATCTGCATTTTCATTAACAAAGTAGAAATTTTAATTATCGCAATAATTCATCTAATTACATGACATTGACATTTACTTCAAATTTAGATACACAATATAATTTTTCAGAAAACGAGATTCTCCGCCACCCTGGCTCCACCCATGATTTAGGTATTCAACTATCGAATTGTCTTTAAGGTTAAAGCTCAAAGCGACAAAATTACGAGATTGTAAAGGTTAACCGACAATACCTTGACAGTTAGGCTTGAGCCGTTACGCACACTTAGATATTTCATGTATCATAGTTGCTGAAGCCAAGAAATTAAAGCTGCACAATAGGAGTTGCTCAAGGCAAATTAGGACGATCAGTACCTACACAAGTAACGCCAAAATTCAAAGTGAGACAGTCACGGGCGTATGTAGCGTAGCGTAAGGACAGAAAATGTAGTTAAGTACTTAGCTTCAACTTTTTTTACTTCAATATTAATATTTATATTTGAAACTATTTTCAGAAAATAAATATATTTACTGTATACACTATAATTACCTATAGCTATAATCAGAGATGGACCTCATGATTTGAAGGTCACGGGTGCAATACTTTTCAATTTTGCGAACCAATTGGTAATATTTGATGGGAAGGAAGAAAAACCATTCCAAAGAAGTTCGTAAAGATTCAAAAAATCAATTACCCTCATATGAAGCTAAATGATGGATTAACTTGAAAAACGAAAATAAAAAGATAAAAACAGAAAGAAAAAACCAACAAAAAAAAGAAAAAGATTATAAGTATAAGAAGTTATATGAGATTTCAGCCATTGTTACATACCTCTATGTGGATTAATTTCTTGTTGCTTAGCTCTATTTTTGCTTTCCTTCTGGATCGGATGTGTCATACGAATATCTTTTTCTTCTGGCAAAAACTTGGGAGAATGATGACTTTAAGCTTTTATAAGTTGGACAGCCGTATTTTTAAATATATCATATTATATCATGATTTATAAACACATATAGGAGGAATGCTACTTTGTTACAAAGATTTATAAAGGTAAATGTTCTAACTAACTATATATGCTATATGATTTACAGAAATATTAACTAGGAAAAGTCATATATGACTCCCTAATAATAAATTCAACTTAGATGCAGAATCCTTTCTTTTCTCCATTAATTAGATTTCCTTCCTTGTTTGTGCTGCATTTTAAAGCAACACATCCAATTAAGTACTCTCTAGCTTCTTTTACTTTTATGTGTCGGAGTCCATTGGACACAACCTTTTTACCTTCACAAGATAGGGTTATAGTATGCGTACACTCTACCCCTCAAACCCTACTTTATGAGATTATATACACAATCAGACCTCTCTATAACAACATCCTGATATAATAACCATTCATTATAAAAGCCGAGTTATTCTTTGAATCGAATATTATGTCCTCTATAACAGAACTTTATTATAGGAGATATAAAATTTCGGAACAAGTAAAACTATTATAGAGAGGTTTGACTATACTAGGTTTGTTGTTTGTTGTTGTTGATATATATAAGTACTTTTTAGCCAACCTATATAGGTTTTTCAATTTCCGATCGCTTACCAAAATAGTTGGATTTGACTTATATCCATTAACAGTGTAAAACACTATCAATGTATTTAACTTGATATAGCAGGTTAACTGACTTACTTTTTAGGTAACTAATCTAGCTTTTTTGGTGATTTATGATAGTTTGAAAACTCTTTTTACCATGTTATCACATAGAAGTTAAAGTCTCTCTTACTCTCCAATTTTGATAAGAGCTGGTAGTCATTTTGTATATAAAAGAATATGATTTTTATTCTATTTTATTATTGTTTTTAGGTGCAGGTTATGTTGGTAGAATAACGAATATTTTAGGTAGCAGACGAAGCAAGAAGTAGGAAACAATTTTGTTATGGTTTTTGGTAGTTCAATGGTTGGTTGGCTTGCAAGTTTCGATTCGTATAATTAGGTAACTATTCGTTGTGATAGATGATCTTTACGATTTTCTTTGTGAGAATGAGGTCAGCTCACTAGATTACAACCATCCATTACTTTTGGAAGATTCAAATGATCCAGGATTTATCTTAATTCCGCTTAAGCTCACAAGGCCAAAAAACTATGCAGGTGCTCTAGGGAAAGAGCAAGCTTGGATTTGTGGATGGATCCTGTGTGAAAAACATATATAGAGATGAATTGTAAGAGCAATGGGAGAAATGAAATGCAATTGTGTTCTCATGAATTGGTAGTATTGTCTCAAATGAATTGATGTCAAGTATCATATATGCATCAAATGCAAAAAAGGTATGGAATGATTTCCAAGAGAGATTTGATAGGTCAAATTTGATGAGAATCTACCACATTTGGACTGTTATTGCAACTCTAAGGCAGGGATCTCCAAGACTGATTCTGTCACTAGTCACTATACTAAGATGAAGAATCTATAGAATGAACTAGATGTATTAGCTGTTACGATCCCAAAACCCGATTGTGATGGCGCCCAGCACATTGCTAGGCCAGCCTGACCAATCTCACACAACACCGAGCTATCATCTCTCATTATACTTCAAAAGCAATATTTAACAATAACAGAAGTACAATATTTTAGCATAAGTTGCAAAATAGCCCAACACAATGTAATATCTCCCACAGATCTGGAGTTATACGCCAAGACCCTCTACCAAGAATATAACAGTGATACTAAGTACAAATGTATCTGACAAAATGCGGAAAAAGTCTAAAATAACAAAAGATAGAAGGGAATGTCAGATCCTACGGACGCTAGCAGCTACCTCGACAGTCCGGTATGATCACTAAATAAGCTGGGGAGTCAGCCCTGCTGTGATGTACCTGGATCTGCACACAAGGTGCATGAAGTAGTATGAGTACTTCCAACTCAGTGGGAATAAGCACGGATAAAGACATTGAAGATAAGAATACTCAATATTGCACTAAGCAAAGCTATATAATAATTCTTCTTTTCCGTTTTCAGCAGTATAAGTCTCAGAATCAACGATAACAGCTAAACAGTACAATAGGTATAACTAAATGCAGTGCAGATGCATGAACATGACCGCTATGGCGCGTAGCACGATCCATTTGGGTACCTGCGTTCACTGTGAGGGTTCAGACTCCGAAGGGGCTCCTACAGTCCAAGCGCAATATCAATGATATGCTACGGCGCGCAGCCCGATCCACTATCAGTCCAGTTACATGCAATGCAAGCCTCACAGGCATAGAAATATCATTTTGAAATCTCTATTTATCAATAACAGTAGAAATTAGTGTTCAGAACTACCAGAGTTTGGAAAACCATTTTAGACAGTGTTTAGCTCAGGACTGATATCAAGATAACATGCTATAATCATAGAAGCATGATAACAATCCTCACGGGATCCAAATAACTAGCTCACATCACAAAGATATCCACAACCATCCAAGTAGGAGGTTTACCAGCTCAATTATAGCCAACAACACAGTATAATATTACACGGTCGGACTAAGCCATAGTCCCCAATCACAATCGACCCCGCACTCACTGTAAAGTACGTGTCTCACCTCAATACAGCATCACATAGTGATATACCGGGGTTTCGAACCCTCGAGTCATCACCCATACACATTACTCACCTTAACTCAGCTCGAAAACTAGCCCGCAATGCCCTTACCACGAGAATCGGCCTCTACGGGTGCAGAATCTGACCAAAACCAACAGGAATACATCAAAATAGGCTAAAGGAACATAACCCAATCGAAATAACTCGAATTACACCCAAAATCACGAAGTTTTCAAAACCCGAGCCCCGGGCCTGCTTCTTAAAAAATTACGAAAGTCGCATTTTTAGAATCTTTATCTCGCCACGAGTCCGTGCATATAAAATTTATCAAAATCGGACTTCAAATGAACCGGCAAATCATGATTTTTTATAGCAAAAATCCAACCCCTAACTCCCTCAGTTTATACCCAATTTCAGAGAATTGATGGAAGATTCTTCAATAAAATGATGTATTAAGACCACGAGACTTACCTCTAATCACTTCCCGATGAAATCCCCTTCAAATTCAATCACTTAGCTCTCAAGGTGCTCAAAAATGGAGGAAAGTATCAATGAAAACGCGACTGAAATATTTCATTTAACCCTTGTGTCGCCTAGGTAATTACACTATGCGATTGTATACCCTTTATTGCGATCGCATTGAACAAATTTCACACACCAAAATTTACTACTATGCGATCGCACTCCTGCCTTGCGATCGCATAGAACAATTTCCATGCTCCAAAATTACTGCTAGACGATCGCACTCCTGCCTTGCGTTCGCATAGAACAAATGCCATCCAGGGATCTTAGGCAAAAAATACACTATGCGATCGCACCCCATGCTATGTGATCGCAGAGAACAAAGACACAAAGCTATGCGATCGCAACCCCTTCTATGCGATCGCATAGAACAACTCAGAAGCCCAATTTCCTCCTTCTATGCAATCGCAACATCACCTATGCGATCACATAGAGCATCCGTCTACAATAAATACCAGTAACCATCAGCCCTTCAAAAATGCTAGAAATGATCCGATTGGACCCCCGGATTCACCCCGAGGCCCACGGGACCTCAACGAAAACCACCAACCTATTCCAAAACACGATATAAACTTGTTCCAATCATAAAAACACATCCTTAAATACGGAAATCATCAAATCAAGGCGGATTCAAGCCTAAGTTTCAACTATAACTTCCGAAACCAATATCCAATCAAAAACTCGACCAAACAATGTACGAATGACCTGAAAATTGGATACATATCCAAAATTACCCAAGAAAGCTACTTCAACTGTCGGAATCTCATTCCGACCCCCGGATCAAAATTTTACCTATCTATCGGATTTCGCCAAAATTCGAACTTAGCCAATTCAAGCCTATTTCTACCGGACCTCCAAATTCAATTTTGCTCGCTTTCCTAAGTCACAAATCACCTCCCGAAGCTAATCGAATTATCAGAATTTGGTTCTGAGTCCTCTAACCATATAGTCAACTTCAGGTTGACTTTTCAGAAAGAAGCTTCACTCAAAAAGGCTATATGCCTTATTTTCAACCAGAATCGATCCAAATTCACCCGACAGACTCTAATACAAATATAGAAACATGAAACACATAATGAGGGGATAATGGGGCGTAACTCTCGTGACGACGGGCCGGGTCGTCACATTCTCCCCAACTTAAGCAAATACTCGTCCTCGAGCGGGTCAAGAAACATACCTGGAGACTCAAATAAGTGAGGATATCTGCTCCGCATCTCCTGCTCGATCTCCCAAGTGGCCTCCTCCGCGGGCCGACCTCTCCACTGAACCACTGATGCAATGTCCTTGGACCTCAATCTCCTCGCCTGACGACCCAATATAGCTATAGGCTCCACACCATAGGTCAAGTCATCATAAAGCTGAACTATACTGAAATCCAACACATGCGATGGGTCGCCAACATACTTCCAGAGCATAGATACGTGAAACACCAGATGAACTCCCGATAGACTGGGTGGCAAAGCAAGCATATAGGCCACCTCTCCAATCCTCCTAAGAATCTCAAAAGGGCCAATAAATCTCGGACTGAGCTTTCCTTTCTTTCCAAATCTTATGACGCCTTTCATAGGTGAAACCTTCAGTAAGACATTCTCACCCACGGAATAAGACACGTCCCAAACCTTCCGATCCGCATAACTCTTCTTGCGCGACTGGGTTGTGCGAAGTCTCTCCTGAATCACCTTCACCTTGTCCAAAGCATCCTGGACCAACTCTATCCCCAACAACCTGGCCTCACCGGGCTCAAACCAACCAATTGGAGATCTACACCGTCTCCCATATAAAACCTCATACGACACCATGTGAATACTAGATTGGTAGCCATTGTTATAGGCTAACTGTGCCAGGGGCAAATAATCAGCCCATGAACTATCGAAATCAATAACACACGCGCACAACATATCCTCTAAGATGTGAATGGTATGCTCGGACTGTCCGTCCGTCTGAGGATGAAATGCAGAACTCAACTCAACCTGGGAGCCCAACTCACGCTGAAATGTCCTCTAGAACTGCGAAGTAAACTGAGTACCTCTATCTGAAATGATAGAAACTGGGACTCCATGCAATCTCACGAATGAATATCTCAGCTAACCGCTCCGAGAAGTATATAGTACACACGGGAATGAAATGAGCTGACTTGGTCAGCCTATCCACAATCACCCAAACTGAATCAAACTTCCTCGCTGTCCGAAGGAGTCCACTAATAAATTCCATAGTGATCCTTTCCCACTTCCACTCAGGAATATCAATACGCTGAAACACGCCACAGGGCCTCTGATGCTCGTACTTGACCTGCTGACAGTTGAGGCACCGTGCTACATGACTCACAATATTCATCTTCATCTTTCTCCACCAATAATCCTGTTTCAAGTCCTGATACATCTTCGCGGCACCTGGATGGATAGAATACCGCGAGCTATGGGCCTCCTCCAATATCAACTCACGAAGGCCATCAATATTAGGCAGGCATATCCGGCCCTACATCCTCAACACACCATCACTATCAATAGTGACATCTATGGCATCATCATGCTGAACTCTATCCTTAAGGACAAGCAAGTGTGGATCATCATACTGGCGCTCACGAATACGATCATATAAGGAAGATCGAGAAACAACGCAAACCAACACCCTGCTGGGTTCTGAAATATCCAACCTCACTAGCAGACTGGCCAACTCGTGAACATCATATGCAAATGGTCTCTCCCCAACTGGAATATACGCCAAGCTGCCCGTACTAACCGCATTTCGTCTCAAAGCATCAGCCACTACATTGGCCTTCCCCGGATGATATAGAATAGTAATGTCATAATCCTTGAGTAACTCAAGCCATCTCCGCTGCCTTAAATTAAGATCCTTCTGCTTGAACAAGTGCTGGAGACTACAATGATCAGTATACACCTCACAGGACACGCCATAAAAATAGTGCCTCCAAATCTTCAAGGCATGAACTATGGCAGCTAACTCCAAATCATGAACATGGTAGTTCTTCTCATAAGGTTTCAACTGACGAGAAGCATAAGCAATAACTCCACCCTCCTGCATCAATACACAACCTATCCCCACTCCCGAGGCATCACAATATACGGTATATGAACCTGAAGTCGATGGCAAGACTAACACTAGAGTTGTGGTCAAAGCTGTCTTGAGCTTCTGAAAGCTCTCCTCGCACTCATCTGACCACACGAATGGTGCACCATTCTGCGTCAACATGGTCAAAGATGAAGCAATAGATGAAAACCCCTAAACAAACTGGCGATAATACGCCACCAAACCAAGAAAACTCCTGATCTCCATAGCTGAGGATAGTCTAGGCCAACTCTGCACCGCCTCTATCTTCTTCGGGTCAACCTGAATACCATCACGAGACACCACATGACCCAAAAACGCTACTGACTCGAGCCAAAACTCACACTTGAAGAACTTAGCATACAATTTCTCCTCCCTCAACCTCTACAACACAACGCTCAAATACTGAGCATGCTCCTCCTGGCTACGAGAGTATACCAGAATGTCATCAGTTAACACGATCCCGAAAGAATCCAAGTATGGACGGAACACACTGTTCATCAGATGCATGAACGCGGCTGAGCCATTGGTCAGCCCAAAAGACATCACAAGAAACTCATACTGCCCATATCTCGTCCTGAATGCAGTCTTCATAATATCAGAATCTCTGATCTTCAGCTGATGATAGCCTGAACGAAGATCAATCTTCGAGAACACCCTCGCTCCCTAGAGTTGATCAAATAAATCATAACTCACATAATATCAATAGAATCGGCACGGAATGGCACATTGTGCGGCACATCATCAACCTACGTACTTTACTCTCTTTCCCTCAAAATAAACAAACAATGCACGACATTAGCCTTCATACTTTACACTCTTTCATCACAAGAATAAAAAAATGCACGGAATCACCATTCGTACTTTAACACTCTTCCTTACCAAAATCAACAATCACAAACAAGGTTAAGGGAAACGATAAAACATTAATTGAAATCCCGGCAAGGGAATACAAGCAATTAAAAACCCAGCAAGGGTACAACATCAATAATCAACTACGTCCCAACAAGGGAATAAATCATTAACTCTTTCTTTTTCTTTCACTTTTATCTCATAGTGCACATTATCACTTGAGCTAATGCTCCAAGGATTTCTCATATACCTTTACAATTTGTATTTTAATTCGAGCCAACACTCCACAAAGTTTAAAGATCACAATTTACTTTCACAAGATCTTTATAACATATAGAAGTCATCAATTAAGCATGGAAAATATAACAATAATCCCAACTATTTGAAAAATAAGGACTCACGGTCATGCTAGATACCAATGTGTAGATACTCTTCACCATGCCTATACATCGTACTCGACAATTAGCAAGTATCAAATAAGACTCAACTTTTATTCCCTCAAGCTAGGGTTAAACCAAACTTATACCTCAACTTCCACGGCCAAATCAATCCACAACAATCGATTTCCCTCTCGCTTTCTGGTCCAACTCAATCGAATCTATACAATAAGACTTCATAATATCAATATATGCTAAACAAATCAAACCTAATATCTAATTATGGATTTCCAAGCTTTCTTTCCGAAAATCCTAAAATTGCACTAGGGCCCGCTTGGTTGAAACACGAGGTTAGGACCAAATTCATATCACTCATTCCCCTAGAAGCCCGAATACATAATTTGTTTTCAAATTCGACCCCAAAATGAGGTCTAAATCAAGAAAAATAAAAAATCACTAACTCTACCTATTTTCCCCAATTTATACCCTACATTACATGATTCAAGTTTAGGAATTCAATGGATATTGATGAAAAATCAAGGAAACTAGTTAAGATTTACTAACCCACAAGTTCGGTTGTTTTATGAAAGAATCTGCGACTACACTGTTCTGGAATTTAATTATAACTAGAATTGCTTCGCGGGAAAGGGGTTGCGATCGCATAGAGTAGATATGACTGTGCTTTGTGATCCCCGAAAAGGCTACACGATCTCGTAGAATGAAATGAAAGAGGGGTGGGGGGCTAACACAATGCAATCGCGAGTGGAGCTGTGCGATCACATAGAGGAAAATATAGGACCTCCCAGACATAGCACTATGCGATCATGGGAGGCTCTGTGCGATCGCATAGAACAAAACCATCCCATAGAAGGAAATCACTGGACACCAGACTACATTTTTCTACAACTCTTTTGAGGCCAAAACCATCCCGAAATACATCCGGATCACACCCGAGCCCTCGAGGCTTCTAACCAAACACATACACCAACTTAAAAATATCCTACGAACTTAACCGTGCGATTAAATTGCCAAAACAACATAAAAACAATGAATCAAGCCTCAAAATCACTAGTTTTTCCTCAAACTTTATTAACTTTCAAATTTAGAGTTTTAAGTGTGAAACACGTCAAACGACGTCTGATTTCGACCAAATTTTACAGAAACATCTTAAATAATATAGAAGACATGTACCAGAAGCCGAAACCAAAATACGAGCCCGATATCAACACGTTCTGGTCAATTTTTATTTCTATTTTCCTTAATAATTTCAGAAAAACAATTTTACTCAAAAATTTATTTCTCGGGCTTGGGACATCGGAATTCAATTCCGGGAATACGATCGAGTCCCATATATTTCTACGGACCCTCTGGGACAATCAAATTACGGGTCCAGGTCTGTTTACCCAAAATATTGACCGACGTTATTTTTAATCAATTTAATATCAAAACTTAATATTTTCTCACATAATTCATATTTAAGCTTTCGGGCTACGCGCCCAGACTGCGCATGCAAATTGAGGAAACTCCAAATGAGGTTTTCAGGGCCTCAAAAGCATAGAATAGATAGGAAAACAAGTGATGATCCTTTGGGTCCTCACACATAGTTTTAGCTCGAGCGGGACTCACAGTTGTGGATCTCAAAACAGTGTCTAACATCTTCTCTTTGAGGTAATTTGAGCCCTTACCGATCTTTGGTAGCATTGACTAGTCAAACGAAGTTATCTGCATAATAGGTGCCCTAACGTATCTTAAAAACCATTAGGTGATGACTCTTCTTCTTTTAGCATTCTACTCCCATCCAAAAGAGTTATCACAACATCGAAGCCTGCTTTTGTGAGAAAACAGGGTGCGACAATAGCCTTTTTGTGTTTCTGAGTATCCAATAAGGACTGCCCTTCTTGCCTATAGTTGTGAATTTGTCACCTTTTGGCAAATTATTTCGCATAACATAAGCAGCCAAACACCTTTAGGTGATCTATCTTGATTGGTCTTCCATGATGCAATTAATAAGGTGATGCAATACACCAGTGGAAAGTTTATTTACCGTATTCATTATTGTTCTTACGCGGGAATATACTGAGTTGTTGTTGTTGTTGTTGTTTATTATTCTTCTTACATAATCACCCAGAATCCTCTAGGAATTGAGCTTCGAAATTTTAAAGCTCTGGCAACCTCCAAGATATGACTATACTTTCATTCAACCACCTCATTTTGTTGTGAAGTGTATGAGCAACTACTTTGATATATAATTCGTAGAGAAGCAAACAGGACATTTCATTGAGAGCTAAAAAACTCAGTCCTATTATTTGATATAAAAGCCTCTACTGTGGTTTCAACCTAATTTCTTATCATTGCAAGAAAATTCGTTATTACAACAACTAAGCCTGCTATAGTTATCTACTATGGTAACAAATTAATACTTCCTATCATATGTAGGTACCTTATGAGGTCCCCGAACATCCATATGAATAAGCTGAAAACAACTGATTGACCTGGTGCTAGTTATAGGAAATTGCAATCGACATTGCTTTGCCAAAGGGCACACCTCACAATTGTCCTTCACTCTAGTGTGCACTTTATTATTTAATTCTAGAATGTGTTGCACATATTTTATTGATGCATGACCTAATCACAAATGCCACAGTGTTGTTTTTCCATTTTTCTTCGGAAAACTTGTTGATACTTGTAGATTCTCCTTTAGTAAGTATTACCTATTATTTTTTCTACCAATGCTCATTACTTTGCCATTGTAGAGCCCCTGAAATATACAGAAATCAGGGTAAAAAAAATCTTAGCACAGCTTCCTAGTACATCGATAATAGGTTAAATTTAAAATCTGGCATATACAGAACACACTCAATAGTCTTATTCCCTAGAACTATTGAATCTCTTGTATATGTTATGTTTACTCTATTGCTTGTAGGTAATTGAAATCCATTTATTTTATGATCTGCACTCCTAAGATTATCTAGAATATCCTTGCAGTGAGTCACATGGTGAGTTACACCTGAGTCCACTATCCAAACATCATCATTAGCAGCTGCATTTATCATTAAAGTGATAATACCTACAGTATTTGTGGAGCAGTCATTTGTGGTAGTCTTCTGCAAAAAATTCATCAGTTGCTTGTATTGATCTTCAGTGAAGAAGTTTCCTTGTGTTGGCATCATAGCGTATGTGCTTTCTTCTCCTCATTGGTTGCATTGTTCACATAGGTCCTATCCCTAATGTTTGTATTTTAAGTACTAAATCCAATATGTCAACTTGATCTTTTTCCGGGTAAATTGATGAAGAAAAAAAAGAATGGATTTCACTTTTGCTTTTCGTTTCAAGCATCATGAAACTTGTCAGCCTTTTTTGGGGGGGGGGGGTTTAAGAATACTGTATATAAGAACAAAAATAAAAGGAAACCTAGAAAATGAAGGAACAAACTAAAATGATCATTTTATCACTGATGAGGTCCTTCTAAACGAAGATAATCATACATGACTCCTTGATACGGAGTGAGAGCTATTGTTTGTGTAAGAAAAATTGTGTTTGCTCCTTTATTAAGCAAATTTCCTTTTATTCCAATGTTGTAAAGCCAATATAATCCATGTATACCATGTCTTGCAATTGCATTTTCTCCCCCTATATATCCTGTTGTAAAATGGGGTTCTTGCGCTTTTCCATCATTGATACGAACCTTGAACAAAAAAAAATCATGTTAGTCGTTTTGAATAAATTACTTTGAAGACTTCAAAAGCATCAAAATCGCTTAATGGCGCGGTTTCTGATTAGTTAGAGTCTCGATATGAGTACCAATCACCGAATGGGAACTAAAAAAACTAACAAATCAAGGGTAAAGTACACATACTTGTAGTTCAGCTTCATGAGCTGCAGCAAGAGCAAGTTGGAGAGTGTAATTTGAGGCCTTGTCAATACTGGTAAGATTAAATATGATTCTCCATGTGGTAGCATTAAATAGGTTGATTCCTATATTCCTACAAAAGAATTCCAGCAGCGGAATGTTATTAAAATTCAATATAGTTATCGTTAGGGAAGAAGCTATATATATATATATATGTATATATATATATATATATATATATATATATATATATATATATATATATATATATATATATATATATATATATATATATATATATGCACGCCCGTGAGAGGACTTAGAAAGAGGCAGAAGAAGCTATAAGGGCATACCTAGTAACTTGAGCATAAAACCAGTCTCTTGAATAATTGCTAGTCTCAACATTGTAGACGAGATCATTTGTAGGGTATAAAACGCTATATTGTTTCCACAAACCATACTGTCTAAAACTGCAGGTCGAAGTGAAAGCGAATGAACTATAATCACAAAGTAGGAGTGCCAAATGGACGATTAAACTAAATTTGAGTAGGTCAAGATGAATTAATAATTGGACGAATCATTACCGTCTAAAAATTATTTGAGCTAAGATGAGTTAAACAATTACTCATAATCCATTCTAAGGAGCTTTGAGAAATGAAAATTAACAAGGAAAATAAATTTGTGGAACGTACATTGATTCAGAGTTGTTTTTGTATTTGTGAACTTTATATTGTGGAGGTGGATTTGGAATAAAGAATTCAACAGCTGTACGATCTGGCACTCCAATTTCCCAAAGTGTGGCTCCATTTCTTGGTGGTTTATACACCAAACTCCCTAATTTAATACTAGAACCTGTATTTGGTACAAATAAGCAAATGAACAAAAAATTTATCCGTTAGAGAGAATACACTTTTTTGGAATGAACTGATTATTTAAAATTTGGAAATATACAATATGGATGAGTAAAAATGTATAACCTGGAGTAACTTTAACATTTTCAGTGTATTTGTAATCCCCAATAAATCCTGGGACTGTTGCATACAAGTTATATTTACCGGATATAACATTTTCTATGGTAAAATTCCCGTTAGTGTCTGCTTTAGTCCAGAACTGATATCCCTGGAGATAAAAACGAAACAAATAAGTTAATAAATCTATTAAAAAAATCTATATAACTTAAAAAAATTGTCTATTATTTTATTTTATAAATTTACAAATCATGTAATTAACATTACTTTGTTTTCTCTTTGCCAAGATCCAGTATCTCCTGGTGGCGCTAAACCAATATAGGCATTGGAAGCCGGCACATCTTGTTTACTGATAAACCTAATAAAAAAAAACGAAAGAATGTTAATCAATCAATTGAATTGGTTGTATAAATCCTTTATATTCAGTTAAATAACTTCATTTATCTTGATATTATATATCTGTCTTAAAAGACAAATTATGAGTTCTTTGAATCTCACACATATTTCTACATGGTTAACTAGTTTAATCTCAACTAGTTGGGACTCCACTCACTATGGATATGACCATAGATTAATCAAACAAATCTACTCTTCTCAAAATTGAATGCCCAAAGTAGATAAAGCATTTTTACTTTGAAGTATATTTGAAAGTAATTTGATTGAGCATGAATACTGGGTAAAAAACCCTACCTGTCATGAACAAATATTTGGCCTCTAACTGTTCCTCTTTGATTAGATTTGATGTAGTCTTTTGAAACTGGAAAATCATAGGGCCAGCTTGCGACTTCTTGATTCATCTGTAAATTCGACAGGGAATTCCTTCAGCAATATGTTGACTGAATTCACTTCTCAAATTGGTACGTATCAGCGTTATCAAAGACGCACTTAAGCTCCGAAGCGAGGGTCAAAATATGTTGAGCGTTAGCGGTCGTTTCAGTTTTGTAATCAAGATTCTAAGGCATATCTTTCCTTGCCAATGAGCATAATCCTAAAGATGCGACACTAAACAATTGAAATTTTATTTTTTGTAAAAAAAAAAAAATTAATTTCTTTGTCCATATATTTGATATTCATGCTAATAGATATTAGTTCTCTGCCCTATCGGGTAGGGGTAAGGCCTTCGTATATATATTACCCTCCCCAGACCCCACCATGTGGGACTATACTGGGTAGTAATAGTTGTTGTTATTGTTGCTAATAGATACGTATTAGTTATGGATTACACATACAAATTTGTAATTTTTCTCTATTTGCATTTTTCTTCATTGAAGCATGCATTTTGCGTTTAAAGCCCTAACATACCTTAGAGATTTTTTTTATGTTTTTCGCCTTTAACAACACTGATTGATATATTAGCAAATAGTAAGAGCTGAATATATTACCCTTTTCTTAGCATTATCCCAAAGTATGGAGGGATTGTCCTTAGCTGAACCATCCGAATTAAGATACACAAACACAGGGCCAATAACTTTTTTCCATGGTTCTCCTTGTTGAAATTTTATAGCTAAATCCTCTCCTGCATAATGTGTACTAACAAATACCTGCAATTATGATTAAAACATATGACTAAAATTATAAGAAAATGAAGTGTTATATATATTATAGAAATTTAATAATTCATCACTTACAGAAAGTACAGTTGGACCAACATGTGTAGTAATATCTTGTCTAAATGGTCCTCCAGTACGAAATTCATTGCTTGGAATAATCATCCAAAATCCTACTGGAGGATTTGCACTCACCCATCCATAAACTTTACCGTCTTTGTTATCATTTGTATAGAAATACTTGTCATCCACCTGCATTTTTTTATACGTGTATGTAAACATCCATCCATGCAACTAGTAAACAAATATTTTTTGTCCCTCTCAGTATTCGGTACCAACGTTCGAGCCTGACTTATCCAGATTTGCATCAGAAAGTCTTACTTTGGAACTAAAATACTCCTTACTATAGTTAACCCTATTTTATGGTGGAATCTAAAACCTCTAGTTAAGGAAGGGTCGGTAATATTTTAGTATTCTATATTGGTAATAGTTCTGGAGAAGAAAAACAACGTAAACCAGAAATCTAGAAGAAAGGGAAATTAATCCGAGCCCACAGAATTCACAGTATTTCCTTAAGGAACTTAATCTCCTCCTAATACCCGAGGTTGTAGATTATTTCCTCTCATGATAGAAGGGATTACACATTGGTGTAGCGGTACTTCAAACCCTAGTATTTTAGGGAATTCAAATGATCAGTAACAAATCACACTTATTGTTTCTTTCTTTCAGTTAAAAACAGTGCAGAAGGAAGAGGGAGAATTCAAAATTTTCGTAAGAAAAAGTTAAAGGAATAGCCTGGTATTTATAGCCAATAAGTTGGATACTGCAACTCTTCCAGATGACCGTTGGCGTAAAACGGCTATTACGTAAATGGCTATTTATGCAAAACAAAATTGAAGGGAAAATTTAAATTGACGTTACAAAAACAACTGATTGGATTAAATATTAATATTTAAAAAATAAATCTGGTCCAAAAAATTAATCAATCAGACAAGGACAGCTGCGCTCAGGGGCGGAGCCATCATAGTGGCTACGGGTTTGGTGAACCGAGTAGCTTTGGTTCAACCCTTGTATTTATCTTGAAAATCCATATTAATTAGTTAGAAATTAATGGTTCGTAACTTAGTAACTTAAAAGGATTAGAATGTTGAACCCATAAGCTTCAAATTCTAGCTCCGCCTCTGGCTGTGCTAGGCTTGCCTTCTTCTAACTCTTTAAGATCTAGAAGAAGTGCAATCAAATATATACTCTATAAATGATAATCCCCTCCAATATCGGACAATGATCCTTTGTAAGGAAAGAAAATCAAAATTTTATCTTTTCCTCCATTTTCCATTCACCTCCCCTTCGAATAAGGTGGCTCCGCCACTGCCCCACCACAACTTTTAGTGGTTTAAACAAACTTATGACTATGAAGATAAATAATGCAATATGTGATCTATATACTTTTCCAAACTCACAAGTGAATTCTTTTGAGTTATCTACCATACAAGCTTCAAAGTTGATTTGTTCGTTGATTTTCATAAAAAAAAAATATACTATCAGTATATATAAGTTAAATCTTTTTCAAATAAATGTGTATGCTAATTATAAGGTCATGTACCTCTCCTTTTAAATCTGGATTAGTCGGGTTAGTAAGAAGAACAGCTTCTTTGTAGTCGAGCACCTGGCCAGTCTTTCGATCCACTTCCATTGGCATGACCCGTTGTCTCTCGTCAGACACAGCCATGTAGTGAAACCTTTTTATACATAAAAATTCAGTTTCAATACTATATATAAATCCAGTAATAAATTTTAATTTTTTTTTTATTAATGATGAGAAATTTTAGATAAAATACATGTCTTCTTGAAGTTTGAAGACAATCCTGAGATTTTGGATATACGAAAGTGGCCATCCTTTTAAACGTTCAACAATTGAGTACGTATAAAATCCTGGCGCGTCTCGTAGCATTATATATCTGAAATTTGCGCGCAAACATATTAGAAAATAGTCGGATACAACGATAAACTTCTATATTCTAACAGTGTAAATATTATTTTTACAAACGAAAATAGAAACTTCAAAATGAAAAAAAAAAATTAAGCTTTTACATTGAAATACTTCACCTTTTGTCGATGTTTAAGGGTGGTTCATCAGATTGAGAAGCATTCCACGTTCTTTTAAATGAAATTTCTGTCTGATTTTCATTGTCTATTATGACTTCAAAATTTGTTGCTGAAAATCTGCAAAATAACACCAAAGTTTATGGACTTAATTTTCAAATTAAAAAAAATCACAAATCATTTACCGTTATGTATTGTTTCATGATGTATCGTATAGTATTCTATTTTACTGTATAGTTTTGATATATGTACAATATCTGAATAGATTGTATAATATGTCATCGTTTCATGATGTTATACACTAACAATATGAAAAATAACCTTGCAATATTATAAAGAAAAGTAAGGTAAAACCGTACAAGGTAAAGTTATTATATAGAGGGTAAAAGATAAAATAATTAAGGTTATTTAATAATAAGAAAATGCATGATAAGAGAAACAAAAAATTAAGGAAACGATGCGACCACACCAAGCCGTTCTATAAAATGCCACTTTTCATCATTACGACGGATTTAACGATACGATATAATAAATAAATATTGTATTTAAAGTAACAATACGATACAATATAACATGCAACAACTAGAGAGGTAAAGACTAATTACTTTTTTCGAGTTGTCTGAGGTCCAGTATTATTCCAGATAACATCCCAATACCTGAAATTTGTCATAATGCATGGTAGTATTATTATAATTAATTATTTTCTTCATTAAATAAAATTTAAACTTTATATTTAGTGTAAATAGGATAAAACTTAATACCCTCTATCGTTTTCGTTTTTGGTCGTTAGTAAATTTTCGATCCCACCATATGATATGCCCATGACGTGGCCATCTGGTTTTGATAAAGTAATATTTGCGAAGCCATTGCTCAATATCACCTGAAGATAAAACAATGAGAATTATAATTGAAGGAATTACTCTAATTTATATAAAATGAAAATTAACTACAACCTCTTATACAAATATAAACTAACTTTTAAAGATGTAATATTGTAAGCATAGAACAAAATGAAGATTTACTTGTTCTGTTTGTATCTCCAGTTTGACTGCTGGCATTGTTGTCATTCTTTCCCTGTTTTTAATTCTAACAAAGAACTAACAAATCAGTACGTTAACGGGGTTGAGTTAAATTTGAGCGAGTTAAAACGGGCTTAATTTTACTTTAATGATTTAAAATAGGGATATTTTTAAAACTAGTCAGATTTACAACTGGCCGTTCAAAAATAGTTCAATTTCAAAAGTAATCAAAATTTAGCCACTTTTTATGTAAAGATAAATTTGAGCGAAAACACTGTTCAAAACCCAGAAAATACTCCAGTATATTATGCTGAAGTTCGAGCATAAGTATACTTGAACTCCAGCATATTTTACTGGAGTTTCCAGGATAGTATGCTGGAACTCCAACATAATATGATGGAGTTCCAGCATAAATACACTAGAACTCTAGCATAATATACTAGAGTTCCAGCAAGTATAATGGTCCAGTATAATATACTGGACTTTGGAGCACCGGTACTCAAGTCTCCAGTATATTATACTGGAGCCAACAAAGTATACCGGTCCAACATAAAATATTGGAGTTCATACAAAAGTGCATCGAACTCCAGTATATTATGTTGGACCTGTCTCTATTGCAGCAGAACAGTTGCTATTTTTTATTGACTTGGTAAACACTGTCAATTTTTGATTGACCATTCCGAAAACTTATTATACTGTGAAATTTTGGTGTTAGAATAATGTTATATTGTCACAACAATATCTAAATTTCCTTAGGTTAAGATGATCGACTCAATTTGACTAAATAATGTCTAATCTATGTGTATGGTTAAAAAAATTAAACAATAAATATAACCGGCTATTTTTGTAAAGATCACTTTTTACTTGGCATGTCCTACTCAAAATTGTTTTTCAATTCTTTGTTTGTTTTATTATAATTTGTTAAGTATCAAACCAACTAACAAAAACTTTATATCACGACTATATCTAATAACCACAACATTTTTATTTTTATTTTATTTATGCTTTAATAAGTTCTCTTATGGGTCAATTTGGCCTACATAGAACAATAGATATATTATTTACACCGTTTACTTCTGTGGTCTTGTATTTAGAAGTTAACCCTTTTTTCATAATTAGAGCAGTTGTCTGAACATCTATTTCAAATTTAAACTTCAAGCTGGTCATTTTCGAACTTTTGACCACTGGTCTACTTAAGAAGAAGTGGTCAGCTTCTATATATAAGGCTGAGAAGTGACTATTTGTGTAATTCAAACTACGTTGTCTATTCAAATTGTCCCAAGATATTGTAAAAATAGTACGGACTAGCCAGATTTTGAATTGGTTATTCAAGAACAGCTATCATTTGCAAAGTCATTAAAAATATAGTCACTATTTTGCTGCGACGGAATGTTCCGTCATAATATACTGGAGATCGGTGCACCTGTGTATGAACTTCCAGCATATTATGCTACAACTCTAACACACAGAAAAGTATAATATACCAGAGATTGGAGCACCGATGCTGGACCAATTATTATACTGGAACTCCAGTATATTATACTGGAGTATTTTTCTGAATTTTGAACAGTATTTTCGTTTAGATTTATCTTACATGAAAAGTAGCTAAATTTCGATTACATTTAAAATTGTGATTATTTGAATGACCACTCATAAATCTGTTTTTGAATTTTTCCCCAAAATATTAGATAGACTAACTTGCTTATGTCCAAATTCAAACGCGAACATGTTGGACAGATATATTTTTATTAGCTAAATTTGACACTCCTAGCATCGTTGAGACCATTCGTATGTAGTAAATTAAAAAAAATGACTTTACTATATAATTTCTAATTGAATTTATAGATTGAAAATTAATTAAACAAAAGAAACGGAGACTTACCCATTTTGCGGACGACAATCTGCAGCTACTATGAAGAATGTAAAAACAACCATAGTGACCTCCAACAAACATATGCTTAGTTTCTTATTGTTCTCCATTTTCTGCAATTTCACTCAAAAATATATTTATACTAAAAAATCAATTAAAGAAAAATTTGATTGATTCTCGAAATTCAAACATCATCACACAAATTGAGAAAAAGGAGTAGTATACTAGAAATTCGTAATCCTTATAAGTCCTAACAACTCTTCTTCAAAAACTTTGAATTAAACACCACTAAACTTCTTATCAATAACTCCATTAATATTATATTGAAGTGAAAACATGAACGTAAAAAACTGAACAAAGCCAATATCAGAAAGAAAAGAAACACAAACACACGGAAGAAGCAATTTGTATTAGTTTCCATTGGAGAGTGAAACTAAAAGATAAACGAGAAAATTAAAAAAAACAAAAAGATTATTAATGATGATAACATAATAATAATAACATAAAAAAAAAGAAAAAAATAAATAAAACAGAGAAACAGTTGCATACCTCTCTTCTAGTCTCCTGTGTATGTAGTATGATGTGTATTAAGCTTTTATAATTAAGTTGGAAATTTGCTCATTAAATTAATAAATCATTTCAAGATTTAAGAAGACTATATATGGACAGAATACTAATTAAATAGATTGTTAAAGCTAAATCTTAAAAGAGATTCTAACCGGGCTATGAAACGATCTCCTGAGGAAAGTCAATTAACAGTAATAATAAAGATGCTAATCACATTTTTATTATTAGATTTCTTTTCTTATTTGTCCTGCATTTAAAAAAAAAAGAATAAATATTGCCAAATCATGGATATCGAAAGGATTCCATTGTGAGCATGTGATTTTTGCCCTATATGAAATACTCCTATAAAATCATAAGGAAACAAATTTTGTTAATTATTTGCCATTTTAAGAATTTTTGTAGAATTCTTATCTAATTATTTGTATTTTATGCATGTCTAATTTTTATTTTAATCAAGAAAAATATCAAAAATACCATGTATTGCATTTAGGTTTGTTTTTACAGTTTTAGGATTAACTAATTAATTAATTATTTGCTTAATTAAAAATAAAAATCAGGAAAATGGTCCATTTCAACATTTTTCCCCTTTTATTTGTAGATTATTGATCTTTTTTCTTTTAATTTAGGATTACGTAACTTTATAATTTTTGTAATTAAATAATTAGTCTAATTTCAAAATTTTGATAAATTTAGGGTTGTATCTTAGAATTTCATTAATTAGAAAACAAAAGAGAGAGAAACGATTTTTTGAAAAGGGTTTAATACATTATGGCAGAAATTCGAAATTAACCGCCCCAGCCCAAATACCTTTCTTAACCGCCCCAGCCCAAAAATTTACCTAGAACCCGTCTAAATTAACCCAAGCCCAAATAACCTTACCCGGTCCACCCCCGTCTCAACCCAAACCCCTGTTTCAATTTAATCCAATCATAGTCGTTGGATTTTGATCATCCAATGGCTCGAAACTAAGGGTTCATTTAATATAAAACTGTCAGAAACATCCCCTGCCCCCAAAAACCCCTCACTTCATCTCTCCCTCTCTCTCTTACCCCTCACCGGATCCGTTGCGGACCACCCGCCAGAAATCGCCCTCGGCGGTGCCGGTGGTCCAAACACCACCAAGTTAACACCATAAGATCGTCTTATCCTCCTCTTTCTGAATCCATAACCCATGAACTTCGAATCCCTCCCAAATAGCTCAAATTTTAGATCGAAAATTTAGGTTCAAAAACCCTAATTGCTCCGATCCGCTCCAAAATCACACTCCACAGTCCTTAACCTTCCCTCACCACTGTCTCACCATTGATTTCCCAAAAATACCAGCCAAACTCTTCGAATTCAGAATCGTTGAACCCTAATTCTCCCCCCTTTTCTGATTTTTCGATCAAATCTTGGTCAAGTGACCCCAAAATAGCCATTAGTCGATTGTTCTTGTTAAGAACAATCGATTAATAGTAGTTCAATGTCACTTATGCTTCGTTAAGGCTTGGTCAAGTCCCTAGTAGATTTTATTTGGAAAGAATATAGGTATTTCTTTCTTGTTTGTTTTCCTCTGTTATTTTCTTCCCCTTTCTCTTGATTTTTTCTTCATGACAGATATTCTGTTTAGTTGCGTGATTTAGGGTTTTAACATTTTAGGATTATTTGTTTACCTCTGTGCTTAATCATTGATTGTTAGCTAGTATTTTAGGATTAGTCATTAGATTTTCAGTTTTGTTTTGGCTAGGGTTTATCCGTAATTGTTTATGTTCATGCTTAGGCAAACACGTTTGAAAAATAAGCAGTTTCAATCTTTCATTATAGTTTGGCGCCCTGTTTGATGGAAGTGTTTAAATTGACTTGAACCTCATTTTGTTAATAGTGATATTAGTTTCAATTGTTCAAATGTGGTTTTCTTTTTCCATCTCAATGATAAACATATTTGGGTTTAGGAAATTGGTGTCATTTGATTTTTGTTACCTGTTAGTTCTTGTTTTGTGTTGTTTTCTTTGATTTGTAAGTTTTTCAGAACTTTCGGGGAGGGGGTTAATTAAATAGCTAAGAACTTAGAGAGGTCAAATAAACAAAAAAGAAACTTAAGGTGTCATAATAAGGTCTATGCTGGAAATGTTCTAGAATAGGAGGTAGGTGGCCTCATTTGGTTAGTATAAAGTACTGAAACCAATGAGGGACAGCCAGCTGTCCAAATCTGTTAAAAAGTATCCCCTTTGAGGCTGAGGGAATGATTCTTTTATTCCTTCAGCATACGGTATTTTCTAGGGCTATATATAGTACATCTCGAGGCTGTGAGTTACCTGGGCTACGGATTTTTCCGTTGGTTGATTCTCGAAATCACCTCTTGAAAAAAAAGGCCCTCGGGTCCAGACCCACAAATGAATAGGAAGCGAGGCGAGGGTCCTTCATTAAAGGGGGGAAAAGAGGGGTGGGGCTTTGTTCTGGGGGGCCGCCTTGTGCAGCTTTAGAAAGGAGAGAATTTCAGAAAGTCATTCTCTCCAACCTTTTCTATCTATCTTTAGAAGTAGGGCGAGAGAAAGTCAATATGATATTTGCGTTGGTTTTTCCAACGAAACTAAGCACTTTTCTTCTTTCTCATTCGGAAGGCTCAGTCCCACACCCTGACTTCAATGATGGGAACAACCTCCGCACTCCGGCGCTCCACTGTAAACCAACTTGAATCTGAACTACGATTCAGATCAAGTCTTACCGAAATAGGATTTCCTTTTCGTGCCATATGCGCTTAGACTTTACTTTTCCCTTTTTTTCTTCCCGGTCCAATATTTGTTCTCGAAGGTCTTCGTTTCCGTGTAGAAGCAAACTCTCCAAATTTATGACCAACCTTTCCTTCAGTAATCTTACAACGAACAGGAGTTTTTCCATTGTAAATTCGTACGGAGCAATCAACGAATTCCGGCGAAATAGAAGATCTACGTGACCAAATTTTCCTCTTCGTGTTCTATTGATTAGAAGCATCCAGCAGCGCCACGCCAGTAGAAAGAGTGTTGCTACTAAGCTAAGCTGCTGTTGGGGAACTCGGGGAAGGACAAAGGAAAGAGCGATGCCTACATTAAATCAATTGATTCGTCATGGTAGAGAAGAAAAACGGCGCATGGACCGTACTCGAGCTTTGGATCAATGTCCCCAGAAGCAAGGAGTATGCCCACGTGTTTCAATGAGAACACCGAAAAAACCTAATTCAGCTCCACGTAAGATAGCAAAGTACGGTTGAGCAAGGCATTGGCTCTCTAAAAAAAGGATTTCCTATCGTTGCATGGGTTCCTTTTTGTATAAAACATATTGACTACAAATTGAGCTAAAGAAAGAATGTTGACTGTTCGAAAGACCCATTCTTTATAGCCGTTACGAAAGCTCCCGAAGAGAAAGAGGTCTTTGCTGCTTGACTGCGTGAACCAGGTCCAAGTCTTGCATTTGGCATTCCCGCTGTTGACGTCCGTGGGTACCTGCCGTTCAGACATACTATCAGAGTAGGAAAGTTAGCCAAGTTCTCCTGCCTAGATTTCCTTCACCCATGAGAGAAAAATTTATACAATTCACACAATCATTAGCATATTATAAGCATCACTCTCTGCAAAAAAGGTTCGTCTTTCCAAATTTTAGAAAACCCTTAGATTTCCAAAAAACTTTCCTCTTTTGATTCACAAGCTAAAAATGGATTGAAATAGAGAATTTTTTCTGGGATTACTTACTGGGGTTTTTGGTTTTTCAAGTGTTTGGTTTGGTTTTAAAACTCCGGGTTTCACTGGTTTGCTGAAGTTGTGTTGGTTACTGTTGTTGTTTTCTACTTCTAAAATTCTTCAGCAGTCTTCTCATTTTAGCTTTCGTTTTCAATTGTTGTTTCAAGGTACATATGATTCCCTTCCATATTTGATTACTTGTAAATGAAATTTAAGATGAATATGAGTTATCCTTTGTTTGACATTGTTTGTACATTCTTGCTATGGCTTACATGTTGAAACTACAATAGTACTAAAGCTTTCTTTTTTCTTTCTCTCTTAAAATGCATGAGTTCTATACCTCTAATTTTATGCTATAAGGCTCTTTTTATTTATTCAACTTTAGCACTGTCACCCCTTAGCTAGTATTCATTTTTGCTTTTTCTTGCATTAATTAAATGACATGTTTAGACTCTCATCCTTAAAATCTGGTTTGTCCGTTGAGTCTGACCCTTAAATGGCCAGATTCATGGATTGAATCTTCCTTTTACTTTTCTTTGAGTTTATTCTGGTATTTCACCAAGGCAGCATGCCATGATTTTGGGTTTGAAACCCATACTGATTCAGGAGTTTAACCTTTAACATGGTTAAACCTATGAACCATAACTTTTTTTTTGCATTATGAGTTTTAGTTAGGGTATGACAATGTAGTAAGTTAGTGTAATTAAAGGTATTTTGTGAGTCTGACCTTGTCACGTGATCAGATTCATGATATCTTTAGTAGAATAAAATCTAATTTGGGCAGTAAAATTTCAGTGCTGGTGTGTAAGCATTCAACTTGTGAGAAGCAACTCTATAGCTGGCCTCTTGCAAATCTTATGCATGTGTTTCAAGGAGTTGATGGCAGAGATTTAAAAATTAGAAGAAATTTTCATTTTTCTTTGATCTTTTTAGAAATTTTTCCTTTTTTAAATGCCAGTTATGATGACTGATTCATTAGGATTAAAATCGCCTCCTATATAAATTCCTGGACGTTCAATATTATAAATGGAGTATTAAATTTTAATTATGCTTGATTACGAGTAGACTATCAATGTTAATATTTTCTTCTTGTAACGAACATGTTTCATGGTTGAGTGTACTAGGAATTGGGCCAGACTTGCAATCAGGCCCAAGTCTGGGACTCATTCACAAGTCTGGGCCTAGGTCATTGTATATGTGCATTGAACCCAAGCGTTCGATCCAATGTGTGTACTCTCCTTTTGTGAATTATGAGATAAATACTTGTCCTATGTTTTGCAAATCAATATAGTGTAATTAACTCTCAAACTAGTTTTGCATCTTGATTTTTCCCATTTTAAGAATGAATTTGTTTTCAGCCTTTTCGACTAGTTTGTTAAAGAAATTTTTACACCCTACAGAAAACCTTAGTACTATATTTATCAATAATAAATACCACACAAGCGGGGGGTGATTTGTGTGGTACATAATTTTCGCGTTAGAAGAACTTGGTTCTTCTAAGTGATTTAACTACAGTAGTTTGTGGAATAATAAATGCTGAAAGTAAAGTGCACAGGAATTTTTACGTGAAAAACACCTGGCTCAAAAGGTGAAAAAACCACGACCTACTACTCAGTAGGATTTTTTCAAACTCCACTAAAATCACTAAGCCAAAAACGACATTTACAAAGACTCTTTGTAAACCTAAGGATTAACTCTAATCCCAGTGTGACACACATCCTCAACGGTTACGACACTTTCAAGTTAACTCTAACTTGAATACTCAAAGTACCTAATACAATTGCTTCTAAGTTGAAAGGTATAATATAAAAATCTACTATAATTGAACTAGACTTAGAATAAACATAATGATGAAACTGGTTCTTTTATCTTAGTTCATGTAGCTTCAGACGTGCACACTTGTATCTCGCATATATTGCTTGCAAAACAGACTTGATCCTTTTCTCTCAAATATGCTTAGCTTCTGCTTATGTGCATTACCTGTAAAAGAGAATAACTTAGTTATTTAATAGATCAACAGTTGGAGTTTGATCGAGACTCCAATGCTTATCCTTAGTCAATTTGAGTCCTTAACTAATACAAACTCTCATCCTTATCCTAGCTTAGGATTATGTCTCTTATCATAAGGAGACTGTCCTCTTTAGAGCTCAATGCAACCTTTTCGATTCCATTCAAAAGATATTTGTTGCATTCACTTCACTACATATCTTCCTTACGCGCCTTCCATGTGCAATGGTTATGACTAACTGTGTCTCTCATGATGGACCAGGTCCTTCCCTAATGTTCATTTGTCAATCTTCAAAATTTCAACTGAACTTGGTCTAACATTTCATCTACTGGGTATACGTGCAATCCTGGGAGATGTGATAGAATTCATAGGTATTGTGTTGTTCTCCTCGAATGATGTATATTCCTATGGGGTGGGAAATTTGATAATGTGGTTCAAGCTAGAGGGGATTACCTTCATGGCGTGTATCAAAGGCCGACCTAATATGGCATTATACGTTGTGTCCTGGTCCATGATGTAGAATGTTTTTTCAAGGGTGATGCTACCAGCTAGGACGAGGAGGGTGATTTCTCCAAAGGTTCACTCAATTGTATTGTTAAAACCTATTAGTTTGATGCAATGTGACACTATATTATCCCTGAGCCTCATATGTGCAAGTACTCGAGGGTGAATAATGCACGCAGCACTCCCATCATCCACCCTAATTCATCTTACATCTGTATCTAATAATTCGTAAAGTGATAACAAGAGAATCATAGTGAGGGAAGACCAAACTGTTAGTATCAGACTTGCCGATGATGATACTTTCTTCGAGTTCGTCGTACCATATTCGTATGTGATCAAGCATTTGGGTTTGTCGGTGGTAGTTAACTTTATGTTGTTGATTCAGGCGTCGTCCCCTCCTTTGATGATCATTTGAATGGTTCGAGCTGGGTAAGGTGGTTTGGGTGGTCTTTGGTGTTGTTCACGTCCTCAGGAAAAGTTGGCTCTTTCTTTGTCTCTCATCAGCTCTTTCAAGTGCCCTTGGTGAAGCATGTTCATGACCTCTTGTCTTAGGTAAATAAAGTCTTCAGTTTTGTTTTGTGACCCCTCTCCTGGTGGAAATCACTGAGGGCATTTGACTTTCTAATGCTCGGGTTGGATCTCATCTTCTGCGGCCACTTCATTTGGAGCGAGCTTCTCCGATGCGTAGACTATTTCTGATGGGGAAACATAGAAATTGTGAGAAGATAATAAAGAGGGCATACCTCTCTCACTTCGGTGAGTCCCTATTCGCGGCCGAGATATACCTTCATCGTGAAGGGGATATGGCATGAGGGTGCTTCTGACGTAAGGTTGATGTCTTTTCAATTAGATCGAGTTCCTTCTATGTATATCCTATTGTCATTTCTCTGGTCCTTTCTAGACTCGGCTTGTACTGAAGTCAACTGGTGGTTCGGCTCATTTAGATCATCTTCGTCAGCTCGAACTTCGGTGCAATGAGCATTGTGTATTTCGTCCCAAGTGGCCGAGAGGGTATTTCATGATAGTAGATTTATGGTCGCTCTTGAACCACTTCTGTTCAACCTGTTTTGGAAAGATGCCACAGTCATTCCTTCCGATACGTTTGGTAAGGTCATCCTTACTCGGTCATATCGAACAAGGAAGTCCCCTAGTCCCTCTCTAGATGATTGTTTGATGGAAATATGTCATTTACTCTTGCCTCCATCTTTTTTGCTCCGACATGGGCTGTTACGAACTTGTCAGCCAATCTCCTCAAATATTTTAATTGAGCAAGCGAGTAGCTACAAATACCAAGTTAACGCCTCGATGAGGGTTTCGCCGAACTGTTTCAATAAGATAGAGGGTACTTTCTCTTTGGCAAGGTCATTGACTTTTGCTTCGGTGACATAATGGGTCACATGATCCTCAACATTCATCGTACAATCATATATTTTCAGGTACAGTAGCATTTTGAAGGTTTTGGGTATTTCGTGTGGTGCAGCGTCGTCGCTATATGGTTTCTCAACAAACTGACCAACGTCCCTTTTTGGTAAGAGTTTTAGGGCACCTGTCATTTTGTTTAATCATTCTTGATGTTCTTTCATTTGGTCTCGGAGCATTTTCGTTTTCCATTTCTTCCATTTTCCTTAGGCCAGTGAGGGAATTGTTACCTGCATCATTAATATTGTGAGTAGTACCTACTTTGAGTGGAGGGGGTCATGATGTTCAACTGTTGTTGGCTCACCGTAGGTCCTCGCACCCTCTCCGGTTACTTTATGGCTCGGTGTGTCGAGGATGCCTGTCAATGTATTCGTTAACCAAGCCTCGAGTAGCTTTTTCATCGCTGGTGGTGCCTCTTTCGTTGTTGACGTGGAGACTTCTTTACCATGGGATGCTATAACGCTGCCATGAGGAGGGGGCGAGCCGTTTTTCCTAGAAAGGTATTTGATGTTACGTCCTCACCCTCCATTTCATCGACTTTGTTGATGGTGTTAAGGAGATTAACGGTGAGGTCAGCTATTGCTTTCCTCTTTTCCTCTCTATTACCTGCCATGTTAGATTTGTGTGCACAAGGAAGTGTAGTGGTTTTGCATTTTTTTGTTATAGATCTAGAGGAAACTAAAATTTTAACTAGAAAATTTCCACAGACGGCGCCAAATTATTTGACCAAAAAGTATAAAACTTTTTGTTAAACTAATTAAGTAAAAATATATGGGGATAATCCAAGTTAAAGATAATAACCTTGGATCTAAAATGGATTTATATATGCAGATAATGTGGGACCATGTTAGAATGGATTTAATGCAATATACATTAAATGTTACGATTATTAATGGTACGAGAATAATGATAAGCAATAAATATAATAAATGGCACTGAATGTAAATAGAGAGAATAATTCACCCAATATTGAATGAGGTGGATGATTACTCTTTCTCAAAGTGGTGTAAGACAAATGACTTTGGGAATATTTGAGACTTTCACGGATTTGATGTGAGAAATATAGAATAAACAACAAATCGAATCTCTTATTGGAAAGGCAATGTTTGTATTTTACTAGAGAATCAACTTTTCAAGAGAGTTCTTATCATATAGAATATTACATGCTCCCCACCTTCTCTCTACCTTTCTATTTATATGGGACATGCCCTTAATGTAACCTAAAGTACAGACATAGAGAATATCCAATGAAATATTCTCCCAAATATCTTATTACAAAATTAGTCGTTATAGTTGACTTAAACATTTGACCTCATCCATAACCAACAGCTCGGCAGTGAATTCCATTAATCTTTCATTCAACCTTGGCCTAATCGCCTCTTAGCAGTGACAAAGCCAAAATTTTTATTAAAGGGTGTCAAAATATATAAAAGTAAATATACTAGAAAATTAAAAAAGAGTCAATATATAGTATATATACATATAATTTATTTTTTTACCTACCTACACAATGTATTTTTTCGCTAAGGGGTGACACCCCTTGCTATAAGGTGGCTTCGCTATTGCGTCTTAATAATTTTTCCTCGTGTCAGGTTCTCTTAGTCAGATTTGACCCATACAGTATCAAGAATTAAATTACTTATAATCTCTCCTATATTTATAGAGGTAGTCATTTTCCTATTACAGATTATTAGATTACATTTGTCACTATTGTTTTCACATGCAGTTAGGAAAATTAACGAAACAGATTATTAGATTCTATTTTGTTACTATTGTTTTCAAATTACTAAACAAGAATTTAGATTCTCATGAGCCAAAAAAAAGTACAAGACCAACGTTTCTTACAACTCAACTCCTAATAGATAATTCATTAAATTTAATTTCACTAACATCATTAAAACAAAAAATACTCAATCACAAAATTTTCGCAGTCTAAAAAGTAAAAACACTGCATATAACCAGAACTTGAAAAAATGAACGAATAGAATGACCATTTTATCCCTAATGAGGTCCTTCTAAACGAAGATAATCATACAAGACTCCATTAAAGGCAGTGAGCTCAGCATTTGTTTGAGTAAGAAAAATCGTGTTTGGCTGTAAAGCCAATATAATCCATGTATACCATGTCTTGCAATTGCATTACTTCCCCCTATTAATCCTGTTGTAAATACAGGTTCTTGCGCATTTTCATCATTGACACGAACCTTAAGAGAGGGAAAAAAACAAAAAATGAATTTTCATATCAATTATCGATCGTATAATTAAACAAGAATTCGTGAACACAGAATGCTTCGTGCTCATATATTGTGACAATAAACGGAAGAAAGATATTTGTGTGTGTGTTGTTAAAATTATAATAAGTCAAATAATTAAATTATAAGGGAGAGATTAATTACATGGAGTTCAGATTCATGAGCTGCTGCAAGAGCTAATTGGAGAGTGTAATTTGAGGCCTTGTCAACATTTCCAAGGTTAAATAAAATACTCCATGTTGTAGCTTCATATTTGTTGTTTCCTACATTCCTGCAATAGAATTCATTCAACACCTAACTCATTCCTATGTTGGTAGACTATAAATAATAATTGTTGTCCTCTTCTGCAAAAGGTTAAATAAATCAGAATTTGAACATTGGGTTCAAGTTTGGAATTCTACCCTAACTCATTTGATTTACTGCGTCGAACTTTAGTCTTTGTTCTTACTTATTAAATTTTAATATATATATATATATATATATATATATATATATATAAGGTCTAACTATAGCTATAAGGTTCAAATAAATTTGTCACTCCTTAACTACATCCGCCCCTAATACATATATATGTAACCCGTCAAGGGTGGTAATATGAGTCAAAATCCATTTAACCCGTCCAACTCACCACCCAAGGTTGGTCCAGTCATTGACCCGTGCAATTATTGAATTCAACACATCTTGATCCAGCTAACCTCATCGATTGGGCTGATATTTAGCCCATTAGTGACTTTGCTAAAATATCTTTAAAATATTTATTATTTTGTTTGATATGTTGTATATGACCATAACAAATGAAATAAGGTCTCATTTAATAATTAAATAATTTATAAGAAAATAACACATACTAAGTAAAGCATGGTATGAGTTTGCATGCTAGGCTATGACACAAATTTTAGGCCAAAATTTCACGGTATAGCCATTTTTCGGACTGGTCAATCAAAAATAGCTAGCGTTTACCTAGTCAATAAAAAATAACCATCGTTTTGCTGCAATAGAGAACAGTCCAGCATAATATACTGGTGTCCAGTGCACTTGTGTATGAACTCCAGCATATTATGCTGGACTGATTTACTTTGCTGGCTCCAGTATAATATACTGGAGATTAGAGATGGTGCTCTAAACTCCAGTATAATATACTGGACCATTATACTTGCTGGAACTCCAGTATATTATGCTGGAGTTCTAGTGTATTTATGCTGGAACTCCATCATATTATGCTGGAGTTCCAGCATACTATCCTGGAACTCCAGTGTAATATGCTGGAATTCAAGTATACTTATGCTGGAACTCCAACATAATATACTAGAGTATATTTTCCGGGTTTTGAACAATATTTTTGCTCAAATTTATCTTTATACAAAAAGTGGTTAAATTTCGATTACTTTTGAAATTAGACTATATTTGAACGACCAGTTGTAAATCTGACTATTTTTAAAAATACAAATTCTAGCTCATCTTGACCTAATTCATGTCATCCCAAGTAACTTTTGAGCTAATCATTGTCCTCCTATTGACTTCGACTATTTTGACCTGCTCAAAATTAGTCTGACCCACCCATTTGACACCCGAAACCATATACATTTATATGAAGCTATAAGAACATACCTTGTGACATGAGCAAAAAACCAATCTCTTGAATACTTGCTAGTCGCAACATTGTAGACGAGATCATGCTTGGGATATAAAACAGTGTATTGTTCCCATAGACCATATTGTTTAAATCTACGAAAAAGAAAATGGGGTAAATGAGTTACAATTTGAACCATAATGCTAGATTAAGAAAAACAACATGCACTGGCTGTAGTTTTAAAATACAGTTAACTTTATTCATTATACATAAAATTTCCACTATAACAGCAAAAGTTCTAAGTTTTATCCACTATATTGATTAACAAGGAAAATAAAGTTGTGGAACGTACATTGATTCAGAGTTATTCTTGTATTTGTGAATTTTATATTGTGGAGGTGGATTTGGAATAAAGAATTCAGCTGCTGTACGATCTGGCACTCCAATTTCCCATATTGTTGCTCCATTTCTTGGAGGTTTATACACCAAACTCCCTAATTTAATACTTGAACCTATATTTTGAAGTATCCAAAAAGAAAATAATAATAAATAATTATAATTAGAGGAATTAATTATGAATGAGTAAGTAAGAAAGTAACCTGGAGTGACTTTAACATTTGGAATGTATTTGTAATCCCCAATAAATTCTGGGACTGTTGCATACAAGTTATATATACCAGATATGACATTTTTTATGATGAAGTTTCCATTAGTGTCTGTTTTAGTCCAAAATTGGTAACCCTGAAAATTGAAAACAAAATATGTATGTAAAAAAAAATGAATTTTATCAAAAGAAATTCAGGAGAAAAACAAAGAAGTGTACTGAAAATTTAGGAAATTAAAGTTTTAAAAAGCTTCCCACATACAAATTAAACACCTGAAAAAAAAATATATAATCATTTTTACACTTTACTTTGTTTTCTATTTGCCATGATCCAGCGTCTCCAGGTGGCGCTAACCCTATATATGCATTAGATGCCGGTACATCTCTTTTATTAATAAACCTTTCAAACAAAAAGGAAATAATATTAGTCAGTCGGTTAATAAGACAAGTTACCTGCTAAAAAAAAGTAAAAGTGACTTGACGTTGTAAGAATTTCTTAACGATGTATATAACTTAAACTCTAAAAATACTCTCTTTACAAAGTAATACATATATCATATGGTTGCAGACTATGCGCTGGTCGGACCTACTCTTCGAAAATACCGTCAAGTGCATCTCAAATCCTTCAAAAGTAGTATATTGTTGGAGGATCTGACACGAACGCTACAACATACATTTTGTAGATTCCATGTAACATAGGTTGCAAATATTAGAGAAAGAATACTGAAGAAAAGTACCAGTCATTAACAAAGAGTTGGCCTGTAACTGTTCCTCTTTGGTTAGATTTGAAGTAATCTGGTGAAAGTGGAAATTCATAAGGCCAACTTGCAACTTCTTGATTCATCTGTGAATTTGATCATTCGTTAGAAAAATGATGCCATTTATACTCCCTTTGTTTCATTTTACGTGGCAAGGTTTGAAGTATAAGAGTCAGAATATTTCAGTATATATATTTGTCGCATAAATTGAAACAAAGAAAGTGCTAGAAAACTAGTACGAGATCGTTAATACATACTCTTTTCTTTGCATCAGTCCACAATACAGAAGGATTTTCCTTAGCTGAAGCATCAGAATTAAGATACACAAACACAGGGCCAACGACTTTTTTCCATGCTTCTCCTTGTTGAAATTTAATTGCTAAATCTTCTCCTGCATAATGTGTACTAAAAAATACCTGCAATTATGAAAAATAAAATATATAGTTGAGATTTCTACAGTTAGAAGTAAAAGAAAATTAATTAGCAAGTGAAACATTATGTAGGAAAAATTTAATTGATTAATTAATTTAGCACTTACACTAAGTACAGTTGGGCCAACATGTGAAGTAAGGTCTTGTTTAAAAGGTCCTCCAGTACGAAATTCATTGCTTGGATTTATCATCCAAAATCCTACTGGAGGATTACTACATACCCACCCATGAACTTTATCTTCTATGTTATCATTTGCATAGAAGTATTTGTCGTCAACCTGCATAAAATAGATTTCGAATTCAATAAATTAAATGAGTTGTGGTAAAATCATGAGCTTCAAATTCAAGATCCTACTATATATATAAATAATGCTTGCCCTATCATTTCCCTGGACTATGAAGTGATTAATCCCTCTTGAATTATCTAATAATTAGCTTCAAAATTTGCTTGCTAATTTTATAATTTTGTAGCTACACCACGGCACGGGAAAAATCTCAGCTACTTATCCAGTGAACCAACACAACAAATCTAACCATTGGTTCGCAAAGGTAGTATCTAGACACATTATATGAATTATACACATAATGTACCTATTTTTTGTCGAAGACCACGGGTTCACGTGAACTCTTTGGTAGACTGTAAATCCGCCCTAGACACCACCCTCTTTAGGTAACAAGTATTGAACAATGATCTTTTGCCACGGTTATGTCTAACTGTTAAGATATTGTTCGCTTTGGTCCTATCTCTCTGGCCACCTCAAGGCTTTTGGTCTCACAGTTTTGACCCCTTGGCTTTCGGCCTAGATTGCGTTAGTAAGAATTGAATTCTGAACTTGCTCTTTTATATATAGTCCTTAGTTAACTTTCTCCTTCCATTCTGATGTAGAATTTGTCTTTCACAAAGAACCCTTTTCGAATTAAACCGTCAGCGGTTCGTGAAACGTTATAGTTTGTCTTACAACCTCCCTACGCTCATTCTAGCCCCATCTACATAGATGGCTCATGTTAACCTTTACTTTTTCAACTACAAGTTTCGAGTTCGAGCCTTGTATAGAGTTACCTTTTTTATGGAGCGCTTTATCCTCTATTCTGGAACTTTCCGGCAAGAATTCGTATTTAGTAGAAGCTTGATGCAGATGCTAGAAATCGAATGAAAAAAGATATACCTCTCCTTTTAGATCTGGATTGGCTGGATTTGTAAGTAGAACAGCTTCTTTAAAGTCAAGCACCTTTCCTTTGTCTCTATCCTCTTGCGTTGGCATGACACGCTGTCTCTCATCCGAGACAGCCATGTAGTGAAACCTATTCAAAAATATGCAATCTCAATACTATATATCTAACTTTTGGAATTGGGAATAAATTTAAAATGTGTTTTAATGAGAAACTATAGATAAATTACATGTCCTGAAGCTTGAACACAATATTGAGTTGTTGGATAATCGTAGGGGGATATTCTCTTGAACGTTCAACCATAGCATAAGTATAAAATCCTGGCGTGTCGCGTCCCATTACAATCCTGAAAAATTGACCTCTCAAAATATTAGCAAGATATAACGTCTACACATTGCTCGTTCATATAAGTGAAATTAGCAACCTGGAAAATAAGACAGGTTACATGTTACGATATGATAGTGCAAAACTCTTCACCTTCTGTCAAAGTCTAGGGGAGGTTCATCAGTTTGAGAAGAATTCCAAATTCTTTTAAATGAAATTTCTGTTGTGTTACCATTGTTCGATATGATCTCAAAACTTGTTGCTGATAACCTGCATAATATCATAGTTTTAGGACTTAATTTTAGTAGTAATTTTTTAATTAATTAATTCTCGACCAGAAGGTAAAGATTAATACGGTTTTCGAGCTGTTCCATTTCCTGTAAGATTCCAAACAGAGATCCAATACCTGAAATCATCATAATTTAGTATTACATTTAATTATTTTCTTCATTAAACCAACTCGAATAATCTAAAGAATTAATCTTAATAGTCGTCTACTCAACTGCTTATATTAAAAATAGTCAGTAGACGTATAATATTATTATATTTTATATATAATATATGTAATTATGTACATTCAATATATTATATGTATACCCTCTATCGGTTTCGACAAGGTTGGTGTCTAATATGTTATTGATACCACCATATGATATGCCTGTTACATGGCCATCTGGTTTCGATAAAGTAACATTGACGAAGCCATTGCTTATTGTTACCTGAAGAGGACATGAAAAACGATGTGAGTATTTGTCGAAAAAATGTACAAAGGTTTAAAAACACGAAGCATTATATATAGGATTAAATTCATGTATGATTACTAAGCTTTATTCACTATAGTAAAATCACAAAATTATACTATATATTTTGTCATTTTGAAGGAGTATTTGTCGACCTGAGATGTAAAGCTCTTGTTACTATAAAGCTATCATATCGTAAAAAGTATGAAAATAAACCCTTCAAATTTCTTTTCTATTTTGTGCTGGATGTAGCTGTGGGGGTAGTGGCTCAATCAAAAAACATCTGACGACACAATCAACATGTCAGCCCTTACTCGTATCCCGAGTTGATTGGTATCGATAGGTTGATATAATTAAATTCTATCCACTATAACAATAAATTCACCAAATTAAATAACTAATACGGTAAAACTTACCTAAAGCTACTTTACTGTTATAGTGGATATAAAGTTCTGTGACTTCAGTGTTATCATAGGTAAAATTCAGTTATTTTAATTTGGCAAAAACAATTTTGTGAATTTAATATTGTAATGAATAAAATTCATGCAATTGAATTAATATGACATAATTACAATACAAAATAGAAAATAAATGTTTGCTAAACATAGATTTACATTATTAGGTTGTATCTCCAATTTGACATCTGGCATTATTGTCAATCTTCGCCTGTTTTAAGAACAATTTAACAAGTAACAAGTCAAAATACAAGCTGAATTTTAATAGCAAAATACTTTGCTATTAACTTAAATAAAAAAATTGAAATAAAAGAAACAGAGACTAACTCATTTTGAGGAAGACAATCAGCCACTAACAAGAATAATAAAGCAACCATAGTAACCTCCAAAATATGTATGCTTAGTTGCTTATTCTTCCCCATAATTATCTGCACTTTCACACAAAATATCTGCTCTAGAATTTAAATAAAAATATTGAAACAGAATCATTTTTTAGATCTAGTACTATTAAATCTAAATATTGTTTTACAAACTTAATTTACGTGTTAACATATCATGTTCTAATAAAGAAAGAGAATTGAGAACACAACATTTATTTGTTTTATTTTTTGTCTCAAACACAAAGTGGTGAACATGCAGGGTAGAACGTTTTATTTGGGCCAAAATACGTGAAAATTTATACTATAATTTTACTGTTATAGTGAATAAATTTAGTGACCATATATGAACGTAACTTAAAAAAAAACAATAGAAAAAAGAAATGAAAAAGAAACAAAGACACATAGAAGAAGTTAATTCCATACCTCTCTGTTAATGGCTGGTAGCTTTACTTTAGTCGGCTAATATCGATACCTATAGTTTAAGCTTTTTATAATGTTGATATTTGTAAAACACAGGTAAATAATAAATATGCTGATCTTTTCTGGTTTTTTTTGGTAACTGATCTTTCTGTTTTGCTCCATTAGATTTAGTTTCCTTATTTCTCTGCACTTCAGGACGAAAAAAAAAATATTGCCAGTTCATCACAGGATTTCAAAATGATTCCTCTCATTCCGAATTATTGATTTTTGGTATCACAAATTGAGTTTTTTTTTAGTTATATAGGCGGAGTGAGAGGGGGAGAGGAAAAGTAAATGTAACGCTACTGATAGTATTTGTATCTTTTACCTCAACTCCGGAAGGTATGTAGCTTACCAAGTAAGCTTGCTTATGAATTCTCGTATAGATGATTTATATTTTATTATTGTAGCGAGTTAGGGATACGCGAAGCTTAAAAGAGTTTTTTCGGGCATAATGGAAATATATTATAGATAATTAAGAGTCATTATTACAACCATTCAATCTAGTCATATACGGTCTTGGTAATTAATTAGGCTGAATATATAGACAACCCTTTAAACTTGCCATTTTTTTTTTATTTAGACACCTATTCTAAAATAGTTGTTTGTGAACCCGACTAATGATTAACTAGTCTAACTAGGCAAAAAATCGCCTAATTTTGCGTTGAAAATTGAATCCAACATAATATTGTTGGACTTGATGTCATGAATGATATTGGGCTTGGGCCAAATGAAAGTAGCGGACAAGTTGGGATTGGTGTTAGCAAGCTTGAAAAGCCACTAAGCAAAAGAAAAGAATTGAAGAAACCATCACATGGGGTGGAAAGTTACACTTGGGACCTGGGTTGATGGGCTTAGCTTGTGAAATGCGAAATTGAGTTTGGTTAGTTAAATAGTATGGTTCTATAATAGTGCGATAGGTTGAAGATTGTTAGAAACTTCCCCTCTCGCTGGTCTCTTTCCCTTGTCTATTTCTTCTGTGACTCTCACTTCCCCCTTATCCTTTCTTTCTGTTACTATCCTTATTATGTTAATGTCTATCTTTTTATTCTCTTATCCTATGTACTGACTTTCCATTAAAGAAAGATCAATTCATAACTCCTATTAGTAATTATGTTGTTTGAGAAGTTCATAACATTGGTGCTTTTATTGACTCGAACTCCATGAATCTTGCTATTATCAATTATCACATCGACGCCATCCAAGGTCTGATGATGGCGATGATCGACAATAGCAATCATATGCTGAAAATTCTTGGAAACATTGAGAACAAGTTGTTTGCCTCTTCCAAGACGATCCTCGAAGTTTCTGTGCAACCGGATGTGGTTGTGTCTTTTGACAATAAGTGTGAACCAGAGGAGATATCAGCAGCAGAGGTTGACTCTGATTTGGATAATGGATGCTCCAGCCCTACAGATGATTTTGAAGTACTTATTAAGATAAAGACAGTGGAAACTAAAAGTAATGAGGAGTAATATTTAAAAAGCTATACATGCCAGGTATTCGCTGAAATACAGTAGGAAACTTGACATGAAAGTGGACGATTTGGTGAAGAATCATTCAGTCAAGCATGAAAACTAGATATTTGATGAAACGATTCATACAATTTCTGCATTTTAGTGTGATTACAGTGACTATGTCATGTTTGATAATCAACTAGCACTGTCTTGTGTGCTTTCTGCTTGCAGTCACAACCAATGTCTCGACAGAGGTATATTTGATTACTTAAGTGGTATTGATCATGCTAAACTTAATTTATCCTTGCATCAATTTACATTTGATCAATTTGGGTTTGAGTTTCCATTTCATCCTGGCTCTAGTTCGCTTTCCATATTCCTTGGAGTTACATAAAATTATATAATATGTTCTACTTCGGGTGAGTTGGATCCCGATAGGTTCATAATGTCAACCTTAAGGAATTATTGTATTGAACCCTTGATACTTGACTTGCAAAATATGGTTGATGCATACAAATAGGTAATAACAAACCGTGTGGGAAAAAATGTTCTTCTAAGGATTATTATTGGTGACCCTTCATTTATAGCGTCATGTGAATGGAGCAAAGTAGATATTGGATGAAACTTTCCGTATGATATCGTTTTACGTTTCCTTACTTCATACCTTGGGGTTAAAGATGCAAAGAGGGGCAAGTTAAATGATCTACATATGCTTGTTGTTAAATCCTTCATAAGGAAGTCACTTCATTTCACGAGAATAGGTCCACCACCAAGATTACACCATGTGACTACCCTTTTTTATGTTAAATTGCTTCTGATCATTGGGGGGTCATCAAAGTCTAAAATATTACACGACTTATATATTTTGAAACGATTGTGTATTCAAGAACTAAAATGAGTGGATTTCATCCTTCACCTATAACTCTTGGTGGCTTCCAAATGATATTGTTAAATGAGGTTCTAGTACTCGTGCGGGAAACCAATAAATTGTCAGAAATTCACAATCCAAGCTTATGCAAAGCTACTGACATATTACTATATGGTAATTATTGGACATCTTTTTGGCATGCTTTTCAATCAATTAATAAGTTATCATATGCTTCTGATCAAGACTCAAGGAATGGTTCCATGTTTCTTAATGTTGATGTTGGTTTTGGTGTCACTTACTCTCAACAGGATATTGTTAATTTGTTTCCCATGTATGAGTGTGATGGTATTGCTATTGATTTTATTAATGCGTTAAAATATGGAGGATTCATTTCGATGAAGCAACTGCTTCAAAGGAAGATTGTAGCCGCGTCAAAAAGATTTCTAGCCCAACAAGACTTATATTCTCTTACTAAACTAGGAACAGATGAGTCATCTAGTTCTTCATTTTTGCAGCAGTGTGTACATCATATCAAGCAATTGGCTGTTACCTCTTGCTCTGAATGTAACTTCTTATTGACTGGAACTCCATTCTTAAACCTTGAGGACAAGGTTCTCATTAAGAACAAGGGTATCGTCGGGAATGATATTGGGCTTGGGCCAAATAAAAGTAGCAAGCAAGTTGGGATTGGCGTTAGTAGGCTTGAAAAGCCACTAAGCATAAGAAAAGGATTGAAGAAACCATTACATGGGCCGGAAAGTTACACTTGGGACCCGGGTTGATGGGCTTAGCTTGTGAAATGCGAAATGGAGTTTGGTTAGTAAAATAACACGGTTCTATGGAAGTGCGATATGTTGAATATCGTTAGAAACTTCCCCTCTCGATGGTCTCTCTCACTCGTCTATTTCTTATGTGACTCTGCCTTCCCCCTTATCCTTTCTTTCTGTTACTATCCTTATTATGTTAAAGTCAATCTTTTTATTCTCTAATTCTATGCACTATGTTTGCATTAATGAATGATAAATTCATAATTCCTATTAGTAATTGTGTTTTTTGAGAAGTTCATAACACTTGATATCTCTATGTATAACAAATTGTTCCCATTCTTCATGAAAATACAACAATGCAGAAGCCAAATCAAGCGCGAATTTGTACCCATTATTTAATGTATAGATATAAGACTTTGATAGATCTTGACCTATGAATATGAAAGGATAAAGAGATTGACACATTTTAATAATACTTGATATGAGAAAGTTATGATTATACTTCAATACCACACAAGAAGGGATTAATTTGTGTGGTGTCTAATTTTTTGCGTGCACAGATTATAGAAGGACTTGGTTCTTCTATGGGTTCCTTACATTATAATTGTGGAATAAATAATGCAGAAAGTAAAGAACACAAGAATTTTTACATAGAAAATATCCAGCTCAAAATGCAAAAAAAATCACGACCTACTATCTAGTAGGATTTTTTCCAAATACTACACTACAACTCTGAGCCAACAACAAAGTTTACAAAATCTTGCAAACCTAAGGATTACCTCTAACCTTTATAGAAATCAGCCACAGGCTGTTGCGACTGCTTCAAGTTTACTCTAACTTGAATAATACAATTAGAGTTTACAACCTCTTGCAAACCTAAGCATTAATTCTAACCCATATAGCAACATGCCACAGGCTGTTGCGACTACTTCAAGTTAACTTTAACTTGAAAGATACAACTCAGCTACCTAGTACATTGCTTCTTAGAAAGCTAAAAAGTACAACTCAAAATGCCTACTACACTTTGAAGTAGAAATAAAAAAAAACACATGAAATTCTTTATGGAGCTAGTTCTTCAATCTGGTTTGTGTAGCTTCAGGACCGCACTTTTATATCTCACAGGAATTGCACACAAAATGCCTTGCTATTTTGCTCTTAATTCATGCTTAACTTCAGTATGTGTCCATCACCTGTAAAAGAGAAGACAACTGATATATATAGAGTTAGTAAATAAAGATTAACTAGAAGTCTAATACTTTACTCTTCCTTAATGGAAGAGTCTAGTCAACTTCAACTTCTAACTCTTTCCTTGTCTGGGATAGAGTTCTCTTCAAGTAAGGAGTCCTGCTCTTTATCAAATATGTAACCTTTTCGTTCAGAGATTATCATAAATAACCACTTATACTTATCCCTTTCACGTGCATGTCTTTTGCTTGATCTGTCCATCACCTGTGTGCATTGTCCATGGACCTGGTTCATGCATCTTTTCCTTTGCCAATCATCAAAACTAAATTTGCTCTCGCCAAAAACTTTCCCCATTTTTTATGATGACAAACTCTGTGCTTTTCAAAATTATGGAACCCTTTTAGCTCAGCTCAACATCATCACAATATTAGAATACTTTCTATTTAAAGTCATAAATCATCAAGGACCAAGTTCATTAGGTTATAAACATGACATTCCAAAGCAAAAGCACACATTATGTTCCCCTTTTAGCATCATCAAAAAGTTGCATAATTGAGTTAAGTAACCATATTTTAGTAGATATCACTCACGTCCATTAAGTTCCTAATCATATTATTTGATCTACCATATTTAAGGAATGGTCATATTTAAAGCTCAAGGGAATGAAGTTCAAATTAATGGAAAATAGAATTAACCGTGATGATGTATTTTTTTTATACTGTTGGAGTGTTTGTGGCATATATTTGATTCCTTACTTTAGTTTCGTTGCATGTGCTTGTTGACACAATTTTTATGTTATAAACGGTGTTCGTTTTATTTTAGCTTCTTTTGGTCCATATTAGTTAGGCGTGTTTATAGCAATATATACTCTCCATGAATTCCTCAAAAATTTTTATTGGTGTAATCGATAACCGAATCGATAAACCCAAAAAATCAATAAATTGAAATCGAAAAAATTAAAATCTTATTGAAACGATTACGATAAACATATGTACAAATCGATAATCGATAAAGTTAAAATCGAATCGATAAATCGAATGCACACCATGAAGATGATCCAAGGTTCGTCTCAGCGCACAATGTAAACTTTGTAGTTCTAAATATGAGAATCCAGCAGAACTTCAGATCAATGAACCAAACAAAAAGCACTTACCAAGGAAAAATCTTTTTTTTTTTCATAAGTTTAAGTGATTAAAAAATACTTTTATTTACTTAATTAATTATGTTTTCAACATATCTTGTGAATCAAATTCTTTTAATAGTCAAAGCATGTGAAATTTGTTTTGACAATGGGCGGCAGTGAGACTCAAACCTATGCTCGGGTACCACACATTATCCAAAAGAGTTTTCACATACTTGAACTAGTAAAAAAGATACTCACTCGGATGACAAGACTTGTTGAACAATAATTAAATAAATAAAAACGTAACCTAAGTTGTTTATGAGATGATTACACAATAGCTTAAAATATCTAAGTTAAAAACAAAGATGGAGATATATAGTCTAGGAGAAAAGGTAAAAAGCCAAAAGTATCATAGGATTGTTTTGTATATTAATACTCAAACATATTATCTATTGCACCTTGTGAATACGATATTTTGCTGCATTAAAGCTTATCAAAGTAAACAACATTTGCTTCTCAAGATCCCCAATAATTATTAATCTTTGAGTCTTATGACTATGGCTCGGAATTTCTCGACGAATCTATTCGCTTCATGGTTTTGTACCTAGAAAACAAAACGTTTACTTGCACAAAAGCACGACTTTGCAAAATAAATAACTGAAATTAGAATAATAACTTTCTTTTTTATCTTTTTCCCTTTTTTTTCCATTCAAGGGTGATCACTGAAAAGGGATAAAATGAAGAATCTCTATGTCCAACCAATACTTGACAGACCCCCAAGAAGACAATCCAGTCCCAAATTAAAGAAAAATTTTATTTTGTGCAGACCTCTTTTTTATCTCACAATTGTGTAGGTCCCATAATTTTGTGGATCTAAATGTGTAAGATATGCGTCCACAAATATGTGAGATAAAAAGAGACCTCACACAACTAGTGTAAGTTGTGTAAAACACAAAATAATATCACTCGTACATCAATTGATTATCTTTAAATAATAAGAATATATTTTAAGGTAATATTCTCTTATCACTAATTTGATCTAAACAACGAACATATATAGGGTTTTAGATATTCCTATCAGAAAAGTTGATGAGAGAAAAAACTTGAGTTGAAATGGGAGTAATTATTCATGTAGCTTGAATTTTCAAAAAATATTAGTATTGTGTCTTATATACATTATTTGTTAAGCATTCAATACAAATACGGTGATATTTTTTAAGGATCCGAACAAAATAGGTAATGATTATTTTAAGATAGAATCAATCCATACCCAAAAAGAAGATAGCATGCCCAAAAAATGGAGAACAATTAATCCCAAATGAAATGACATCAAACCAATCAATCCCAAATTTTGTTGCAATTGGAAAAATGATTCTGACAAGGGAGGTCTTGTCATACAGACTGCAGGCCGATAGGTGAAAGGGCCTTAACTAATTGGGCCCTATTTTCATGGCACATTTTGTTATTATCAAAATCTGTTTTTAGATTATGCGTATAAATTGATTGGACATTGTGACATGACACTCGCTCTTTAAACACACTTGTTTTAACAAATTAAAAAAAGGAAAAAAAATGGTCATTTTTAATTTCCTAGAAGAAAAAAATAAGTTAATAAAATAAAGGCAAAATAGTCTAAATGATACTTATACTTGTGTCACTTTGTCATCCCGGTCCCCAATTTAAATGAAGTTTTATCTAGACACCGCTACTCGTTCAAACGTAATATTTTAAACCCTTCTGACAGTGTGTGTTCCTCAATCGCCTCAGTGTAATATCCACGTCAGAAAAAAATATTCCATGTTACTATTTTTATTCACAAAAACTATTATTGAAAAAGAAAAAGTTAAATCCTAAAGTTTTCTCTCACAAACACATTCATGTCTTTCTCTCTCTCTCAAACAGCCATTAGCAAGGACTCCTGTATTGTATTGTACCTTGCCAATTGGGAGATCAGCCACGAATAAGTTGACAACACTAGAATTTATCTACAGGGACTCCATCTCTCAAGAGTCAAGACCTCATAACATTCCCTACTACGGGTTTTCTTCAAGCCAGCCGTGAAATGAAGCTTTGGTTTTTCAGATGAAATAGCCGTAACATTTACCCACATCATCACTTTCGTTTTAATTCTCTTTATGTCAGTTAGCTTTCCTTTCTCCAAATACCCAGTAACAGCTGTAGAGAAGTGTAATACAGACGAATCCCTGTAACCAACTTCACATACAGAGGGAATATAGACAGTAAGCTTCTTGGTTTCTTCATTAAACTCATAGTTGATGGCATCACGAGGGAAAATGCCTACCGGAAGGTCTTACTCCTTTAACAGTTCTCGCAATGGCTTTTGCATTTTTCCTTTAATCTTGTTCACTAGCCATTTGCTTCCTCCTTCAATACTAATTTGCATGGAGTTAATGTCATCGCCGACGGAATTGAACTCTTTGTTGGCTTTCTGACCTATCCAGTAAGAACCCAACTAGTTCAATATCAGATCCATTTATAAGCTTCTGAATATAAAGTTGGCTTTACTGATCTACGAGAGTAAACAAATCTTCTTCGTCGTCGGGGTGTTCTCTCTCTCTAAGAGAAACCTATTTGACCTTTTTTCTTAAATTTTTTTAATTTTTGTCTTTTCTTTTTCTTTTTATCTTTTCTTATTTTAATTATTTCTTGTTTAGATATTTACCTTCATGCTCCTCTCATGCGTGAAATACATGTATTTTGTTCAACTCAGCTATCAAGTTGCCACATAGACGTGGTCAACGGCCAGGGGGTTTAAAATATTACTTTTGAACGAGTAGAAACGTCTAGATGAAAATTCATTAAGTTTGAGGACCGGGATGATAAAGTGACACAAGTATAAGTGTCATTTTGACTATTCTGCCTAAAATAAATAATTCAACTAAATTTCAGGTAATAAATTTAGTGGAGATAATATATTTAGTATATTATTTCTAACCATTCAATCATGTACGAATCTATACCATTTTAATAGTCGTAATTATTTATCCTTTAAATCAAATTAGTGGGTGTAGATGTCACACAATTGATATTCATACGTAATATAACTGCCAGAAAATTAATTAATATTACAAAATAAAGACTGTAAAATAAAGACAAGTGTATAGAGAAACTGATATATTATTCGAATTCCAAATTGTGTACATAATGAACTGAAAACTCCTCTATTTATAGAAGAAAGGAAGTTGTTGTGTAAGTTGCTACTGCAAGCTGCTGTGTAAGCTGTTACTACAACTTGCTATGTAAGTTACTACAAGCTGTTGTGTAAGCTGCTACTACAAGCTGTTGTGTAAACTATTACAAGCTGGTGTGTAAGTTGTTACTATACCAGATATGGATAATCTTATACTAAGAGTAATATTTATCCATAACGGAATACTGAAAGGATAAGCTCATTATATCCGGTATGGATAATTTTCTACCGACGATAGTATTTATCCATAACGAAGTATCGAAAGGATAAACTTATTATACCCGGTATAGATAATCTTCTATCGAAAGTTCAACCAGGTACCGAAGTGATAAGCTTCTTCACAAGGCTTATTTCTAATAGAGTACTAAATAGATAAATATATTTACGATGGAACCTCATATAGATAAACGTCTTCAGGAAGCTTATTTACAATGGAGTATGAACATCCATAATATAATATATTTATAACATTGCCCCTTGAATGTTAATTAAAAGATAGTGTGCCTCATTAAAATCTTATTAGAAAAAGCCAAGTGGAAAAAATTCTAGTGAAAAAAAAAGAGTGCACATATTTAGTAATACGTATTGCTAGGTGCCTCATTAAAAACCTTATAAGGAAAATCCCGAGGGAAAAAATCTTAGTAAGGAATAAAGAGTGCAACGTGTATTTTACTCCGCATGATAAAAACCTTCTTTCAAATATTTTAAGTCTTTGCATTCTATTCTTGTATCTGCATAACCAATACGATCTGCGCCATTTTTTTTAGCATTAGCAAGATACATAAGTGCATAGCAATTGCACTGAGATAGAGTATTTCAGGACCAAGGAGTTCCTCATCGTCTTCTGGAGGTCGAAACGGATCCTTATTCACTTCAAGTGATCGAACACCCATTGGTGTACTTAATGGGTGCGCTTTGTCCATGTAAAAGTGTTTAAAGACCCTTTCTATATAGGAAAATTGATGGATAGAGATCTCATCTGCTAAATATTAAATTTGCAGACCAAGATAAATTTTTATTTTTCCAAGATATTTCATCTCAAATTCTTTCTTAAGATGTTCAATTGCCTTTGGAGCTCTTCTGGAGTTCCAACAAGAACAGCAAGTGTAATAAATTCTGATGACATTTTCTTTATAAAAATATATGGACAAATAACATCATTTATGTAACTTTTCTTTCAGCAAATATTCATTGATGCGATTATATCACATGCGCCTAGATTGATTTAAATCGTACAAAGATCTTTATAATCTGATCGACTACATTTCTTGAGACCTTGAACTATATGCTTCAGGAATTTTAAATCATTCAGGGATCTTTATAGAGATTTAATGAAATGAGTCATATAGGTTATGACTCGCATTTGAATGGTCTGACATCTTCAGGTGTCTAGACTACTGGTCTGATCCTCACAATATTTCATAGTATTATGCACTATATTATATCAAATATATCGTCGACGGTCATTTAGTATCGGTTCCTAAGCGGCATAACTTATTGAGATCTCATCACTTTCTTTATTTTCATGTACCTCAACTTCTTCTGGAATTTCATGAAATATTATGTCATGGGCTCTTCTAGAGCTTATTTCCTCCTCAATATGATCATTTTGATCATTATCTCTTTATTATTTTTCAAGGATTGTTACCTTTGGAACCGATTGGTCTACCACGCTTTATGCGTACAGTAAACTCTATCCTTCAAGGATTTCAAATTTTAATATGAGCATTTGCAGCTGAAATATGATATTTAATTTTGGATCAGCAAACGCTTCTGGCATTTGACTTGAATTATCTTCTAAGTGAGGATCATATTAATGATAATTCGATTCATATAGCATAGTTTTCGGTTATTTATTCCATTTCCCAAATGTTAGAAAAACAAACATATATGCCCAATCTTCTTTGGGAAATATATCTTTGTGCATTGTGGTTGAGAAATTAATCATATACCACACATTAAAAGATACTAAAATATTTGATTTCTGGTCTTAAACCAATTGTGAAGGGAGGACTTATCATATGTTATTGGTCTGATACATACAAGTGTTGTTATATGCAATTTAGAAAATTTTAGACCAACACATGAAGCTTGGTTCTCATAAATAATAATTTCGCCATTAATAGGAGGTATTCACTACTAAACTACCTTGTATATAAACCAGCATTATCAAGATGAACTGTCTTGATTTCATAATCTAAAAATTATGTTCTTAAGTGAGAAAAGCTATTTCAAATGCCAAACCACATGTTGACATTAAACATACATGTAACCATCTTATATATGCATCTATAAGTTGTTCACATGATAGGTGAATGGGCTCATATTCATCTTTCATATATATTTCAGAATCAAGGGTTTAGTCCCAACTTTAGCTGGTATAGTCAATTTATTATGAGAACAAGCAACATGGGAGAATTCTTGAAAAATCTTCTAGTTCTTCCGTATATGCTTATCTAAATTCTCAAATAGCTCATTTAAAATTGGCAAATAAAAACTTCAAGTTTATCATGGCAGTGCTATCTCTTAGTAAACTTCTGGTTTACTATGACATAAACTTTTGCATTAATAAGCTTCTAATTTACTGTGGCTACTTTTGTATTAGTAAACTTCTCGTTTACCATGATACATGATGTAGTATAAATCGAAGAATAAGACGGATAACTTTTCATATACATATTATTTTTCCCCCTATGATTGTGGAAACATGAAGATTTTCAATCTTCCAATCATTTATAGTCTCAATATGATAGCCATTTATTTTAGTAAACTTCAGATTTACTTCAACATATGTTTCTACCATAATCATATAATACGAATCACATCTTTGTAAATAAGCTCTTCTAGAGCCTTCATTTATTATTCACAATCTAGTATTTATCAGACACTACTTGTGTCATATGTTTTCTGGGCAAACAGTTAACTTTTCAGGAGTTGTTGATACATTTTGTACTATTAAATACTGTCGAGACACTTATGGTATCATAATAGAAAATCACAATCAAATAAATAATTGTTTAAGCACAAAAAAACTCCTCTTCATAATATTTTCCTGCTTCAGGAGGCAATTTTAATTGTATTACTTCTTCAGGAAAAAATTTAAAATACGAAATATTGAGTATATATTCTCTCAACTATATTACCTCTTCTAGAGGTGAATTGTAATATATTTACATCAAGAGCGCGTTCATATTTACCAAATTTACTAATATTGTCACATTTACTTCAGGGAATAGATTATTATTATCAAAAATTCTCATCCTTCAGAAAAATCGAACATAATTATCTGAATGCATATTAATAACATAATTATCTGAATGCACATTAATCATATCAAATTGTGATGCTTCAATCTCTTTTAAAATATTTACTACTTCAGGGGTAAATCGAGGCGTGCATTTAATATATAGAATATTTATGTATCTTATCTTCAATTGTAACCATATAAAGCCTAAATTATCACTTCTAGTGATCATAGACATATACCACTTCTGGTGGTTAACAAAATATAATTACAATGAGAAATACAAATATAACCACTTCTGGTGGTTGTATATTTCTTGCAAACTCTGCTAGAGTTTAAGTTGATCTAATAATATTATCCACATTCTTCAAAATGACATAAATAATATATATTATAGTAAACATCACTATCAAATCATAATTTTTCTTTACGTACAGCAATTATATAACCATACTATCAAACAATAAAACTTAAAATATTTATATTTGTACACATTCACCACCGATCACATGACTTGTTTCTCCATCTGGGAGTGCAACGTAATCAGCCACATCTAAATGCATGTAGTCTAAATTATCTTCAGAAATAAAATTTTCTTCAGCATTTTTCTATGTCTTCTTTAGGGAGGCTTGATAAAGCTCAACCACGTGCTTTGGCATACGACAAGTACGTGACCAGTGCCATTTTCCTCCACATCTATAGCATGCATTTTTTGCATTTGGTATTTGTACCGCTTCATACTTTTGTTCCTTCCTTTTCCACTGCTGGTGGTGAGGAGGGTTCTTTGGTGCATTATTATTACTATGATTAAAGTTTCTTCCCCGACCACGGCCATGACCACGATTGGGGCCACGGCCTCTTTCGCGCTTAGCTTGGTAGAAGTTCGTATTATTCACTTTAGGGAATGGACAAGAACCAGTAGGTAGACTTTCATAGTTTTTCATTAATAGCTCGTTATGTTGCTCGGCTACAAGAAGATGTGAGATAAATTCAGAATACTTTTGAATCCCATTTCCCGATATTGTTGTTGCAGGAGCATATTCGAGGCATGAAAAGTGATAAAAGTTTTCTCCAACATATCATGATCAATAATATTATCACCATATAATTTCAATTGAGAAATGATTTTGAACATAGCAGAATTATACTCACTGATAAATTTAAAATCATGTAACCTTATATGAGTCCAATCAAAACGTGCCTGTGGATGAATGACCATTTTCAGGTGGTCATATCTATCTTTTAAATTATTTTACAGTATGACTGGATCTTTAACAGTGAGATATTCAATTTTCAGGCCCTCATCAAGGTTATGGCGTAGGAATATCATTGTTTTGGCACGGTCTTGGTTTGATGCCTGATTTTTATCCTTGATGGAATATGCCAGACGTATCGCATCAAGATGAATTTCAGCATCAAGCACCCACGACATGTAGCTTTTTCCCGGTATATCCGATGCTACAAATTCAAGTTTAGAAAGATTTGACCTTATATAAAAAAAGAAAGTTCGTACCTCAGATACTTTTAAATTATTTTCTCAAGACGGTAGAGTCTCGTACTGATAACGTGTTATAAAATAAAGACTGTAAATTAAAGACAAGTATAGAGAGAAACTGATATATTATTCGAATTCCAAACTGATGTACATAATGGACTGAAAACTCTTCTATTTATAGAAGAAAGGAAGCTATTGTGCAAACTACTACTGCAAGTTGATGTGTAAGATGCTACTATAACCTGTTGTGTAAACTACTATAAGATGTTACTACAAGCTGTTGCGTAAGCTACTACAAGCTTATGTGTAAGCTGATACTATAGTAGATACGTATAATCTTGTACAAAGATTAATATTTATCCATAATAGAGTACTGCAAGGATAAGTTCGTTATACCCGGTATGGATAATCTTCTACCGGGAGTAGTGTTTATCCATAACCGAGTATCCAAAGGATAAGTTTATTATATATGATATGGATAATCTTCTATCGGAAGTAATATTTATCCATAATTGGGTACTGAAGTGATAAGCTTCTTATTTTCAATAGAGTACTAAATAGATAAATATATTTATGGCGGAGCCCCATATGGATAAACTTCTTCAGGAAGCTTATTTACAATAGAGTATGAACATCCATAATATAATATATTTATAACAACTAAACACTTCTCTCGAGTAATATTTATTTCTAATTATGGAAACACTTTCGTATAGAAAATATAAGTAAGATTGTATATAATAAACTTAATATAATTTGATTATTTTCCTCCGGCATATTGCAGGAGCTTAGCATACCAATTGCTCTTTTTATTTCTATTACTTATATGGATTCTTTATTTCCATTCTATTAGGAACTATTTAGTTATATCTTACTGTCACGACCCAAACCCCACACTGGCCGTGATGGCGCATCTCGTAAAGACGAGGCCAACCAACTAACACATCTAGCATTTTCAAAAATAGTTAAATATTAATAAACGGCTTAAATATGACTTAGTAATATTAATTAGCGGAAGCTTAACCCAACATAGCCCAAACCGGGGTGTTACAAGTCACGAGCATCTATTAGAGTAAAAAGTCCAACTACAAGGTCTAAAATATACAACACCGGGATATTGAACAAGAGAGAGAGATAGAGAGAGAGAGAGAGAGAGAGAGAGAGAGAAGCAGTCTGCGAACGCTGGCAGTCACCTCGCTAACTTTTATAACTATGTCTCCGATCATCCACAACCCGCTAACGGGTGGATAGTTATATGCATCTGCACACGAGGTGCAGGGAGTGAAGTGAGTAACAAAGGTAAATAATAATTGAGCAGTAAGAAATCACGTAAGGTAACCAACATGTTATATAGAAATAGTGTAAAATCCTTTGAGAAAAGCAGTAAAGCTGTGAAATCTTTAGAAGTGTTTTAGCTCAGTTTAAACCTCTTTGAAAATGATTTTTTCAACAATTATGCAATTGAATACAAAACAAATGGTGCAGATAAGCATAGAAATAGGCCCCTCGAGTATAATACTCAGTCATCCGATAATTCCATGAAATCGGGTAGATATTGCATGAAGTATCATGGACGACATACAATGGAAGACAAATGCAATAAAGTAAACACATAAAACAGTACCAGTAACACTACGGCATGCAGCCCAATCCACATATCGCTTTAACGTATAGACCGATCCATTTAACGTCAATGGTACTCATTAGGGGTGTGCAGACTCCGGGAAGGAGCCCCTTACGGTCCAAGTGCAATATCAGGCCATCTCATGTCATTAAGTCTAGGCCATCGGCCTCATATTCATATCAGTATAACACTATCGCGGCGTGCAGCCTGATCCAAAAGTATCCTCACATACAACCCCACGGCCTTACTCAATCAAAAATCACATAAGCCTCCAGGGCAATTGTAAAACATGTTGCTCAGCCCAAAAATAGTATTTAAAATATCATTTCTAGTGTTAAAGCAAAATTAACCTTGGCTGAGTTTTTTAAAAAAGTGAGAAATGCATGGCTGAGTTCAAGTGTAAAATCAAAATAGTGAGGAAATATCAACAACCATCCTGAAGGGGTTCAAATAATTGACACAAAGCCCAAACATCGCAATCAGCCCAAATCATGATGATAACAAATAATTTTCTGTCAAATATGCGGTAAAATCATCAATCGGGATGGAATAAGTCGCAATCCCCAGTAGTAACAGACCCCGCGCTCCTCATCCAGCGCGTGTCTCACCTCAATATAGCACTACGTTGTGCAATCCGCGGTTTCAATCCCTCAAGATATCATTTATAATCATAACTCACCTCGAACCGGCCAAACTCTAGCTCGTTATGCCCTTGCCTCTCAAATCAGCCTCCTCGCACGTCGAATCTAACCAAAACCACAACGAATACGTCACAATATACTAAGGTAACAACACACATTCGAAATCAATCGAAAAATATCAAAAATCCCGAAATTAGCAAAACCTTAGCCCTGGGCCCACTTCTCGAAACTCAAAAATTTTTACATCAACGGGTTCCTTATCTCGCCACGAATCCATACAATCGAGAACTCCCAAATCCGAGCTTAAATGACTCATCAAGTCCCAAATTGAAATATCAAAAACTCAAGCACTAGTTCTTCCCCTTTTATCGAAGATTCCATGAATTTCTTGGTTAATTCCACAATTTAATCATATTTTTACTTCATAAGACTTACCTCCAATCAATACTCTTCAAATCCCTCTTCAATTTCTCCCAAATAGTTCTCAAGATGCTCAACAATGGTGTAAAATAACTTAGGCTCGCGAAACAAAATGTTTTAAAAAGTCCTTCTGCTTAGCTGGTTTTCCTCTATGCGAACGCGATCAAACCTCCGCATTCGCGTTGTACACAGTTTTTGTTCACAAAATTTACCCTACTTGAACACGGTGCCCAACCCGCGAACGTGATGCCTTGACTTCTCAACTTACACGAACGCAACCCA
>JASVEL010010291.1:0-97500 GCA_032618575.1 Nicotiana noctiflora
ATGAGTGCGCCTAGATGGACCTGCAATGTGTGTGGACCTCCTGGATTGTACAACTAGGACAGGGTCATCATCTTCATCATCAATATAAATTGGGTCGTTACCTCGTCCCACCCGAATACCTGAAGCCTTGAATGAGGCATTTTGTGGCAAATCGCCATAAGTTGATAAGGTGGGTGTATGGTGCATTAGGCAAATAGTAGTGATCAAGGAAGGGAAATAGAATCCATTTGACTTCAGCAGGCCCCTAAGTATTATCTCATCATTGATTATTAGGGTAACATCCAACTCTTTTTATGTGACAAAACACCAAGTTAACACTTCCTTGTTGAAATTGACATATGTGGTGTTACTTGAAGGGAGGAACCAGTTGCAAATCACAGTGAGCCAGCATTTGGCCAAGTGCGTGAAAGAGGTAGAGTTGAGTGTTATTTTGTCCTTTATCCGGAGAGGATGCCCACATATGCACAAGGCCTCAATCATAGTCTCCCAAGTGACACCTGTCCTATCGTGGTAATAGTCCACATCACTACTATATAGGGGCAATCTCAACACCTACCGGATACTGGCCACCTTGGCATAGACATACTTGCCCCGAACAAACACCTCCCTGGCCATGTGGAAGGTAACATTAGCATAAAACTCATGCACCAACATTTTGTTGACAGATGTTGGGTCCTGGAACAAGAACTCCATATCCTCGCGCCTTATCTCCTCATACATCTCAGGTTTCTCTGCACGAAAGGCCATCCGATCAATCGGAATTTCTTGCAGAAAGGCCTTTGTGGCTTTGGCATGAAAGTCATTTTCAGCCACTTTCTTAGCAAACGGGGACTCATCATAGGTTGGTTGCCTAGATGGTCCAGTTGCTTGTCGCGCTCGTTTGGGTGCCATAGTCCTGCACATAAGAAACACACTATATAAAAAAATATGTTCATAACAATAGTCACTCGGATGGTTACTCGTACTTCACCACCTGATGACTACAATTCTACTCCTTCAATGCATTCATACCACGACTACCACACTCCCACAATTATTTTCTAATTTTCCACCACTTTCGGCCTAATTCACCACACACTTACTCTTTTCAATGTTAATTATGTTTACATAGCCACCATATACACTTCATTCATCCATGACAACACAACCCCACACAATTATACATAACCTCCCCAATTACAACAACCAAACCAAACTTAGGCATAAAATACTTATAATATGCGATATAGTCGTCATTTATGTTGTAGATACCCACACTTTGTTGTTATTGTTTTTGTTATGAAAAGTACCGGTTAAATATGTGAATTGATGCTATTTTGTTTCGCAGTGAATGTGTGATAGTGCAAGACTAAAATGGAGTGTTTGGAGGCAAGAACAAGCATTAATCACTTAAATTGAGAAGTATCCAAGAGCAAACAAGCAAGAAAGTGAAAAAAATGGAAGAAACGTAACCAGTCATTTTCGCGGTCCACTGTTTGTTACAGACTGCGCCGCGGTTGGCGCCGCGATCGAAGCTGGAAGATGCAGAAAAGTTAGGGACCAAAGTATAAAGAGGAAAAACTTTTGTAAATCCCTTATATAATGTAGACAACTAGCCCCAAAAGCTAGTTAGGCTTATTTTTGGAGTTATTTTGGCAAGAGAAACAAGTGTGAGAAATCACAAAACACTATTACTTTTTATTCTTCATTTTTTTTCTTGCAATTTATGAGCATGAATTCCTTAGCTATTGTGTTACCTAATATCACGACTAGCTAATTTCTTAACCTAAGGTTTTGATGGAACCCGTTGGGAAGTACTTGGTTGTTTTATCATTATAACTAGATTTTTCTGTTTAATCTCTAATTGTTCATATACGTTTTGATTGTGGAATAGTTGAAAGGCCACTCAATTATCCGTTCCTATTTAGTGTGTATCTTCTTGAAAAAGAGTGCATTTAGGTGATTATATGAACAACATCACTTCCGGAGTATAGACAAGAGTCATAACCAAGGGTTTAGGGGTTGGATTAGAGATAACGAAATCCTGGGTGCAATCTAAGTGAACTGTATTGTAATTTTAGCCAATGTAACTTGAGAGAGTGCGTTTAGTAGATTATTGTAATTACTTGAGAAAGAGTTATGATAAATTGAGAGTTCATGATTGTTACAGATAGATAAAATCGAGTTATAAGAAGTATACAACCAAGGAAAGAACCAACTGGGGAAATCAATACCTTAGACCTTCTTAATATTGTTTACACAGTAATCATAGTTATTTTTCAGTCCATATTCCTTTTAGTCGTAGTTGTTAGATAAGCAACCATTGTGAAACCAAAAGTTTGAGGAAACAGGTTGTGGGAATTGAGTAAATTGACGGTGATAATTGGTGGGTTAATTCTCTGTGGTTTGACTCTGGGCTACAATACTCAGATTATATTTGCAACGACCGCATAGTCTTTTGTGAGACTCAGTTGAGCGTGATCAAATTTTGGCGTTGTTGTCGGAGAATTAACGGTGTTATCAATTACAACTAAAGAGATACAAAGATTTCGATAGTAATCAGTTTTCTCTTTACCAATATATTTATTGAACTTCTAACGGTTGAATTGTTGCGGAAAGCAGGTGTATGCCTAGAAATTCTTCGAGGACTGGAGAACTAGTAGAAGGACTTTTAGACCCCGAGAACTTTTTTATGGTATTGAATCGTGCCAACAAGGGAATTTCGCTAATACAATCAACCAATCAACTCGAATGTGATATGGGTGACGTGAATAATGCCAACGGTAATAACATGAATGAGCAAATTAACATGGAAGTTGGGGGAGTGGCACCTCTTGTGCCAGAAGCTGCACTTTATGACTGGGCACGGCCCACAACTGACAATCTGGCCGCTGCAATAGCTGTGCCTGTAATTCAAGCGGAGACATTCCAAATCACCAACAACATGCTGCATCTGCTGCAGAATAAGGGATTGTTTTTTGGGTCAAGCATTAAGGATCCACAGCAACATTTGAAAAATTTTCTGTCTATTTGCATGACCCAAATGCAGCCAAACATGACTCCTGAAGCTATCAAGTTGCTTCTATTTCCATTCTCAATAACCAGGGCAGCTCAGACTTGGCTAAATTCCCTCCCGATCAACTCTATCACCACATGGGAGGAATTAGTTAAGCAGTTCTTAAACAAATTCTACCCACCTAACAAGACTACATAACAAATTAATGATATACTGTAGTACAGGCAGCATGCCACAAAGTCATTACAGGAAACTTGGGAGAGATTCAAAGCGATGCTTGTCAAGTGCCCTCGTCATGGTATTCCTGGTCAGATGTTTGGCCAGCGATTTTACATGGGTCTGACTGACAACCTGAAGGCTAATGTAGACGCTTCAGCTGGAGGTTCGTTTCTAAGTAAAATATTCACAAAGTGCAAGGTCCTATTAGACAACATGTCACAAAATGTAGGGTGGATGACCAGAGGTGCAACATTGGCACCCATAATACATTATGTTCCATTGGATCCCATGAAAACACACGAGGAAGACATGGCCACACTTTTAACCCAGATGAGCATATTGACAAAGAAAATTGATGATATGGGTACTAAACAGGTGCACATTGTTAATACTATGATGGAGGATTATGCATGCATTAATCTATCATATGTTTATTCATGGAGTGGAGAAGGTGACAACCAAGGGGTTCGAGAAGATATGAATTACGTCAACAATTATGGGGGCTAGAGACAAGGAGCACAACAATGGAGACCGCAGCAAAATCAGCAGTACATGCCTAATTTGCAGTAGCCTGGGGGTATTCACCCTCAAAATCAATTAGTGCTAGTATCTTATGAGAGGCCACATGGTTATCCACAATAGAATCAACAACAATTGGGTTATCAACCACCCGCACAACAGCAAGACAACAACATGGTGCAAATTAGAGGTATGCTCCAACAACTTATTGGGACCAACAACAAAGTGCAGGAAAAATTGGCAGTCCATGATTCAGCTATGAAAAACATTGAAACACAATTGGGTCATCTATCCATAGCATTGAACAACCGCCCTCCAGGAACTTTACCTATAGACACCAATGTTAACCCCAAGGAGCAGAACCCAAATCAGTTGATGGCAGTCAGTCTAAGAAATGGCAGCGATCTAGATCGAGAGCAGGAAATTGCTCATGCCAGCAAAAACACTACACCAGCTATCCCATAACTAGTAGAGGAAGAACAGCCAGCAGAACTTACTGATGTAGCGGTTGAGTAGAGTCAGGAAGGTAAAAGTAAAGAAAAGGAGACCAAGCAAGTGGTTGAATAGGTGAAACCTCTTGTGCCAGATATTCCTAGAAAAAAGGAACCAGCAGGTGGTGCCCAACAGATGATCCATGCACCCTTTCCTCAGAGACTGGTTAAGCAAAAGAAGGCATATTAATACAAAAAGTTCATGGAAATGCTGCATCAAATCCAGTTGAATATTCCATTGATGGATGCTTTGGGGGAAATGACCAGTTATGCCAAGATGATGAAGGATTTAATGTCAAAGAAATTTGATTTCCAAGATTTATCCACTGTAACTCTGACACAAACCTGCAGCGCAGTGGTGGCAAAACCAATAGCCCAGAAAATGTCTGACCCAGGGAGTTTTACTATCCCATGTACCATAGGGAGTTATGCCTTTGCTAAGGCATTGTGTGATCCAGGGGCCAGCATAAATTTGATGTCGTTGGCCATATACACCAAATTGGGCATTGGCAGAGCCAGACCCACTTTAATGTTACTTGAGCTGGCTGATCGTACTGTGAAGAGGCTAACATGTATTCTTGATGATGTGTTGGTGCAGGTGGGGAAGTTCGTATTCCCTGCAGACTTTGTAATTCTAGACTGTCGGGTGGATGAAGAGATTCCCCTTATTTTGGGGAGACCATTTTTAGCCACTGGGAGAGCACTTATAGATTGTGAGACTGGGAGCTTAAAATGAGGTTGAATAAATAAGAAGTCATACTCAACATTAAAAAATCCATGCAGAGACCTAGTGAATATGCAAATTGCTCTTTAGTGGAAGCGGTTGATGTAATCCTGCAAGAGGATGATAGGGCACTAACTATGGGGGATCCATTGGAGGCATGCTTAACTAACTTGGACGAAATGGATGGAGATGAGCTAGCTGAATGGGTAATGGCACTAGAAGGCCGAGGATTTTGGTCAAGGGAGCCCCAGTTCGAGTCTCTTGAGCTGGAGAAAAGGGTCACTCCCCAGCCAAGCCTTCAATTGAGGAACCACCCAAACTGAAGCTAAAACCACTCCCCGATTATCTCAGGTATGCATTCCTAGGCCCCAAATCTATATTACATATTATTATTTCATCATGTTTGCTAGGTGCGCAGGTAGATCAGCTCTTGCAGGTACTAAAGGAAAATAAAACTGCCATTGGCTGGACCATGGCAGATATAAAGGGTATCAGCCCAACTTTCTGTATGCATAAGATTCTCCTGGAAGAGGGGCATAGACTTTCCAGGGAACACCAGCGAATGCTGAACCCTAACATGAATGAAATTGTAAAGAAGGAGGTGATTAAATGGTTGGATGCGGGAATTATTTTCCCCATCTCTGATAGTAATTGGGTCAGCCCTATTCAGTATGTCCCGAAAAAGGGAGGTATGACTGTCGTGAAAAACGACAATGATGAGTTGATCTCAACTCGTACAGTCATAGGGTGGCGAATTTGTATGGACTACCGAAAATTAAATCTCGCCACCCGCAAGGACCACTTTCCCTTACCTTTCATTGATCAAATGTTGGACAAGTTGGCTGGTAGATCTCACTTTTGTTTCTTAGATGGCTATTCGGGGTATAACCAGATTTCAATAGACCTCGAAGATAGGAAGAAAACATCTTCCACCTGTCCGTATGACATCTTTGCTTTTTGGAGAATGCCCTTTGGGATGTGTAATGCACCTGCAACTTTTCGAAGGTGTATGTTAGCCATTTTTACGGACGCGGTGGAGGACATTATGGAAGTTTTTATGGATGACTTCTCCGTGGTGGAAGATTCATTCGAAGACTGTCTTCAGATGTGTGGAGACAAAGCTGGTACTAAACTAGGAGAAGTGCCATTTTATGGTGTGTGAGGGTATAGTCTTGAGACATCTAGTGTCCAGGAAAGGTATTAAGGTCGACCATGATAAGGTCGACGTGATTGCAAAGTTACCACCGCCCACTTCCGTTAAGGCATTACGAAGTTTCCTTGGTCATGTCAGGTTCTACCGGCGGTTCATTAAAGATTTTTCCAAAACTGCTAACCCATTATGCAAACTCCTTGAAAAGGACCACACCTTTGTGTTTTCTAATGATTGTAGGTTGGCATTTGAGGAACTAAAAAAGAAATTGACCAATTCACCCATCATTGTTGCACCTGACTAGGAGCAACCATTTGAACTCATGTGTGATCTAGCGACCATGCTATAAGAGCCATTTTGGGGCAGCAAAAAGACAAGCTGATGCACCCAATCTATTATGCAAGCAGAACGCTAAGTGGTGCTCAGCTCAACTACATAGTGACGGAGAAGGATATGCTGGCAGTCGTGTTTGCTTTCGACAAATTCTGATCATATCTGATTGGTTCTAAGGTAATTATGTACACTAACCATGCAGCTCTTAGGTACCTTATTAAGAAAAAAGTGTCTAGCCGCGCCTAATACGTTGGGTGCTGCTGTTGCAAGAATTCGACCTCAAAATTTGTGACCGCAAGGGCACAGAAAATCAAGTCGCTGACCATCTATCATGACTTGAAGGAGCTGAAAATTTAGTCGAGGTTGAAGAAATTTTGGAAACTTTCCCCGATGATCAACTACTTCCTGCCAATCTTGAGGATGCACCATGGTATGCCGATTTGGCAAATTATCTGGCTTGTGGTGTAATTCTCGATGACTTGTCTTCTGCCCAAAGGAAAAAGTTTTTCCGTGATAGCCGCATGTATTATTGGGATGAAGCTCAGTTTTTTCGAATTTGTGTTGATAATATTATCTGGAGATGCGTCCCCGAGATAGAACAATCTTCTATTTTGAAGGCATGTCACGCTTCAGCATACGGAGGACATTTTGGAGGGGTTAGAAGTGCTGCAAAAGTACCGAAGACCGACTTCTTCTGGCTAACTGTATTTAGAGATGCACACCTCTGGGTAAGAAGCTGCAATGAATGCCAAAGAACGGGGAGTATTTCCCATCCCCGTGATATGCTAATGAAACCAATTCAGGAGGTAAATGTGTTTGACGTGTGGGGGATAGACTTCATGGTTCCCTTTGTCAGCTCATTTGGCAATAAGTACATATTGATGGCGGTGTATTATGTGTCTAAATGGTGGAAGCTGCAGCTTTGCCCACTAATGATGCACGAGTGGTGGTTGGGTTCTTGAAAAAGCACATATTCACCTGGTTTGGGATACCGATGGCGATCATCAGCGATGGAGGCAATCATTTTTTCAATAGAGCCTTCGAGAAATTGCTTGCTAAATATGATGTTCATCACAAAGTAGTAACTCCTTATCATCCACAAACCAGTGGGCAAGTTGAAATGTCCAACATGGAGATTAAAAATGTGTTAACAAAGACCGTGAACGCAACATACATGGATTGGGCAAAAACACTGGATGACGCACTGTGGGCATATAGAACTGCCTTTAAAATACCAATAGGTATGTCACCGTACAAGTTGGTGTTCGGGAAGGCTTGCCATTTACCTGTGGAGTTGGAGCTCCGTGCTTGGTGGGCATTAAATAATTGAATATTGATCCTGAAGTGGCTGCACAAAATCGATTAACAGAGCTACATGAGCTAGAGGAATTTCGTTACCAAGCCTTTGAGAGTATGAGGCTGTACAAGGAACTGATGAAGAAGGTGCATGACAAGCACATCGTGGATAGAGACTTTCAACTCGGGGATGTGGTGTTATTATACAACTCAAGACTAAGATTACTTCCGGGCAAGTTAAAATCTCAGTGGTCGGGGCCATTCAGAGTAGTGCAAAGGTTTGCTAGTGTGCGTTGGAGGTTGAATCAATTGACGGACAAATAAATTCTTCGTCAATGGACAAATGTTGAAACACTATCTTGGATCAGCTGATGAGAAGGGGATGCAGTAGTGTCACATTTCAAAGAACCCCAATACGACAACAAGGAGTAGGAACTCCATTAATTGAGTCGTGCCGTGACGTTAAATCAGGCGCTATGTGGGAGGTAACCCACAAAATTGTTGTAATAGAATAGGTAAATATGTTATAGTAAGTTTCTAAAAAAAAGGGGCGTTCAGCGACCGCTAGGGGTGTGCGTTCGATTTATCGATTCGATTTTGACTCTTATCGATAATTACTTATCGATTATCGATTTGTACATATGCTTATCGTTATCATTTCAATAAGGTTTCGATTTTTTCGATTTCGATTTATTAATTTTTGGGGCTTATCGATTCGGTTATCGATTACACCAATAAGAAAATTTGCGGGATTCCACGGAAAGTATATCGCTATAAACACGCCTAACTAATATGGACAAAAAGAAGCTAAAATAAGACGAACACTATTTATAACATAAAAATTGTGTCAATAGACATATGCAACGAAACTAAAGTAAGGGGTCAAATATATGTCACCAACACTCCAACGGCATTAAAAAAATAAATACATCATCACTGCTAATTCTATTTTCCATTAATTTGAACTTCATTCTCTTCAGCTTTAAATATGATCATTCCTTAAATGTAGTAGATGAAATAATTAGGGGTGTGCATTCGATTTATCGATTCGATTTTGACCCTTATCGATAATTACTTATCGATTATCGATTTGTACAACTGATTATCGTTATCGTTTCAATAAGGTTTCAACTTTTTCGATTTCATTTATCGATGAACCGATAACAAATAATCGATTCGATTTATCGATAAACCGATTCGAATGCACACCCCTAGCGACCGCGGCCAACCGTGGACACAACATGAAATTAAGACATTTTGTCCACGACCACGGCCGACCGCGGAATCATTCTGCCCAAAACCGCGGGTGCGACCGCGGCGGACCATGGCCGACCGCGGTCGGGGTTGGACATGTTAGTTTTCGTTTTTTTTTTAATTTGGTAAATAAATAAATAAATAAATAACCCCTTTTTAATTATAACCCCCTCCCCCTAAAACATAACTTACAAACTAAAACCCTCCCCCTCCCCAATCCCTCACGCCTCCTCATCCCCGATATACAATCTCTTTTTTCTTCTCAAAATCAAGCAATTCCCCCACCCCTATCCTCCTCCTCTTCCCTTCTCAAGTTGTGGTTCATCTTCTTCACAAGGTTTGTCCTTCTTCCCTCTCTTTCACTTCTATTGTTGTTGTAATTAATTTTTGTGTATATATTGTTTATAGTTATAGCATAATCATTATAGTAGTATTTTGGAAGTACAAGTGTAGTTGTTGTGGTTTTAATATGTTCTTAGTGAAGGGGCTGTGTAGTTGATGCCTTTTAGGGTATAAATTGGGGGTGATGTTGTTGAACAAGTGTGGGGTAATTGTGGAAGTGTTTCAAATTGAATTGGAGAGAGTATTGTTGCCATAATTGGGCTATAAAAGGTGATTAAATTAGTTTGCCCACAAGGTGTTTTGCAAATTTCCTCAATGAAGGTGTTCTAAGGAGTTGTGTGACTTGGTTGGAGTGAAGTCTGAGTAACCCCCATAGTCACCATTTTGGAATTGTACTAATAGACATGTATCGGTTTTGCAGGCATAATGAGCTCATCACGTAAACGTTAGAACACATGGGCCTCAAGTAGGGGCAATAGCTCCTCGTCCAGGGCAAGAAGCCAAGCGAGCTCTAGTGACTTTGATAGCTACAAATTTGTCTCAAAAGCTGCAGAGACAAGATACACTCAAAAATTGATGAAGAAACTACAGCACGAGATACACATAGACCGCGTTGCTTTTGAACTTGATTTCCCGGGCATGCTTACCGAACTGAACATGTGCTAACTTGGCATCTTCTTTAACAACCCGGAGGAAGCTAATATTGCAATTGTCCGATAATTTTATGCCAACCTCCTGGAGCATGAAAATGGGGCGGTGATGGTGCGACACACCAAAGTTGATGCTTCTCCTGACGCCATTCGTCGGGCCTACCGCCTTTTACCCTTTATAGGTATGGATAATTACCTCTGTTACAGTCACCCACCTGGCAATTGGGATAGGCTCTTGAGAGTCATAGGGATTCCCGGGAAGCAAGCCATATGGGTTTCAAAGTCAACAACCCTACATTCACAGTCCCTTTCCTGGTTAGCCAAGTATTGGCTTACAATCATCAACACTCGGATGTTGCCCTCTAGCAACACAACTAATGTCAATGGGCCGCGAGCAACAATGATTTATTGTTTCATGACCCAGCAAGGGTTTGATATGACGAGGGTGTTGTCTCAAAAAATATTTATTCGATCACCGGAATTGGGTAAAGGTCTTTATTTTCCATCTCTAGTCACCCGTCTCTGTCGCATGGCAAAGGTCCCTGAAAACACTCAAGTTGACGACAAGCTACCATTGAAAACTTCGTTTCGTGCAAGAAAGATTAATCAAGAAGCACGTGCGCCGGTTGATGTTTCTGAAGACTCGTTTGAGGAGTCTGATTCAAATAATGAGAATGATGCTGATGATGCCATGGAGATCACTGAATCTCTTCCTGGGAGTGAGGCAGGCCCATACCAGCCATGCCATAGCATTCGATTGGAGGATCTGGAGCACCGCATGATAGGACTCCAGACATCAGTCACTGACCTAGGCACTCATGTGGATGCCATTGGAGACAGACAAGTCAAATCCAAAAGGAAATTCATGGGCTGGCTGAGAGCCTTTGGGTTGCGCTTGCAATGTGAACCCCGACACAGTGTCTGACCACGAGTGACGCTTCAGGGAAGTTCCTTTACCTCACTATTTACTATATTATTAAACCACAGGGACATGACTTATTTTTAAGTGTGGGGTGGGGAATTTCTTTGTATATAGATGTTGTAAATATTTTGTGTATATATAATTAGAATTAGAAATGGATTAGTTAGTTATTTTTGTTAAAACATGTTTTTTTTTGTAAAAACGACTTGTCCCGACGACGGATCTCTATCGACGGGGTTCTTGAGGGAATGAGTCGAGAAAAAATATATAAATATAACAAAAACACCAAAAAGATTTTTTTGCTTTTAGGTAGTGTAGTAATTCTCCCTTGGTTTTTCTTCATACCACGGTTCTTTTCCAAGGATTTTTGCTTGAACCGGGTCTAGGTAGATTTTTTTTAGATATTAATGGGCGAAATGCTGAAATGTGTAACTTTTAGCGTGCTTACACCTGAACATAACAGATGCTAGAGTGTAATGCTTAGCTTCAATGTGAATGTTGTTGAATGCCTTAAAAATTGTATAGTTGTGCTTAACTTGAACACTTGAAAGACAGTATTTCAATAAACCAATCTGAAATAAGTCATATGCCAGGTGTGTGTATGTTTTGTTGTGTTCCATGCTGTACAATTGATGCCTAGAACTTGCCCCGTGTGTTTGCAAAGCAAAATAGTAGTTTGTTCTGTCTTGGAAGTGATATAGGCATTTCTTGTTGAACCACATATACATATTTTACCCACCTAATTATTATGTATCGTAGTTAACCCCTTTGAGCCTGTAATCCTGTTTCTTTGGCAACCACATTACAAGCCTTACCAATTTGTTTGAATTAACCATATATTTGAACCCTTTTCATCTCTCATAAGCACTTGATCGTATGAACTTTATAAAGTTAAAGTGTGGGGTGGTTGTATGGCTTTTTGAGTGGAACTAAGTGAATAAGGAGAAAGGTGCACTACATTTAAAAAGGAAGAGCCACTTGATGAATAAAGTTGAATTGTTGTATATATATATATATATATATATATATATATATATATATATATATATATATATATATATATATATATATATATATATATATATATATATATATATATATATATATATATATATATATATATATATATATATATATATATATATATATATTTCCTTGATAATTGGTGTCTCTCGACGTAAGTATGCTTAAATAAGTAAGGGGTTATATAAATTGATGTGAAGGTGGAGTTGGTTTGACATAAGTGTATGATTAGAATGTTAAATTGTATGTATTAAAGTGCTTAGGGAGGTGTAGTCACTCTTATATCTAAATATATCCTACCTCTCCGTTAGCCTACATTACAACCAAATAAAGTCCTATTTGATCCAAGATTGAATGAACTCGATTAGTGGAGTAGTACACTACGGGCAAGCTTATGGTGCATCTTTGTTGCATGTGAATATTCTTTAGAGAGTGGGTGAATTTTGCTTCTATGTTATTACCATTATATATTTAGAACTACTCTCTTATGTGTTGTGAGGGCATGTGATTCACAAAGAAAATGTGAGTTTTGACTGTTGTATAAAGTGGTTTGAGTAAGCATAAATATGCAGGGTATGAAAAACTTGATTGTTGAAGCATGAGTAGTTCATTACTAGATATGATCATTGTATAACGTTCATGGTGTAAGTCGTTGAAAGAAAAATATAAGGGATGGTTTTTCTGAGTGTGGTGAATTGCTCGAGGACTAGCAATGATTTAAGTGTGGGGTGTTGATAATATGCGTTATAATCGTCATTTATATTGTAGATACCCACGCTTTGTTGTTGTTTTTGTTATGAAAAGTATCGGTTAAATGTGTGAATTGATGCTATTTTGTTTCGCAATGTATGATAGTGCAAGACTAAAATGGAGTGTTTAGAGGCAAGAACAAACATTAATCACATAAATTGAGAATTATCCAAGATCAAGCAAGAAAGCAAGTGAAAAAAAAAGGAAGAAATGTAACCAGTCATTTCCGCGGTCCACCGCGGTTGGCCTCGATCGCGGCCGCTGTTTGTTACAGACCGCGCCGCGGCCGCGGTCGAAGCTGGAAGACAGGGAAAAGTTAGGGACCAAAGTGTAAAGAGGCAAAAGTTTTGCAAATCCCTTATATAATGTATACAACTCGCCCCAAAAGGTGGTTAGGCTTATTTTTGGAGTTATTTTGGCAAGAGAAACAAGTGTGAGAGATCACAAAATACTATTACTTTTTATTCTTCATTTTTTTCTTGCAATTTATGAGCATGAATCCCTTAGCTATTGTGTTACCCAATATCATGAGTAGCTAATTTCTTAATCTAAGGTTTTGATGGAACCCGTTGGGAATTACTTAGTGTTTTATCATTATAACTAGGTTTTGTTATTTAATCTCTAATTGTTGATTGTGGAATAGTTGAAAGGGTCCTCAATTATCCGTTCCTATATAGTGTGTATCTTCTTGAGAGAGAGTGCATATTTATGTGATTATACGAACAACATCACTCCCGGATTATAGACGAGAGTCATAACCGAGGGTTTAGGGGATGGATTAGAGATAACGAAATCGCGGGTGCAATCTAAGTGAACTGTATTGTAATTTTAGCCAACGTAACTTGAGAGAGTGCGTTTAGTAGATTATTGTAATTACTTGAGGAAGAATTATGATAAATTGAGAGTTCATGATTGTTAGAGATAGATAAAATCGAGTTATAAGAAGTATACAACCAAGGAAAGAACCAACGGGGGAAATCAATACCTTAGACCTTTTTAATATTATTTACACCGTAATCATAGTTATTTTTTAGTCGATATTCCTTTTAGTCATAGTTGTTAGATCAGCAACCATTGTGAAACTAAAAGTTTGAGGAAACAGGTTGTGGAAGTTAAGTAAATTGACGGTGGTAATCGGTGGTTAATTCTCTGTGGTTCGACTCTGGGCTACAATACTCAGATTATATTTGCAACGCCCGCATAGTCTTTTGTGAGACTCAGTTGAGCGTGATCAAATACCCCAAAATTATTCAACACAATGCCAACCCATGGCTCAAACTTTACATTTACAATACATAAACATAATTGTGGGTCTCCACACCACCAAATTCACATCATAATTAAATAATTTCGGAGACCCAACCAACTCTAGCATCAATAATCTCAAAAAACAACATATACAACAATGACAATATTCAAATATGACAAATAATTATATTTTACACTAAGCCTATATACTACAAATTAGACTAAATAACACTAATTAAAACTAAAAAGAAATAAAGAAGAGTGAAAAATGCGTACTTGAAGAGAGAAGAATGAAGTTTGTGATAAGCTTTAATGGAGAAAAGTGGGATGGAGGTGAAGGAGGAGGAAGAATAAGAGAGAGAAAGGAGTGGTTTGTAGAGAGAAGACGGAGAAAATTTGGGTGAAGGGGCTGCTGGCTTGGAGAAATAAGGAGGTTTAGTATTTTAGGTTAAGTTATAAAGGGGAAGGGGAATTAAAAGAAAAAAAATTAATTTTTTAGAACTTACCTGGGCCCATCGCAGTCTACCGCAGTTCTACTGCGATCGTGGTGGAACCACGAGCAGTGAGGTTCAGATAGCCTAATCCACCGCAGTTTGACCGCAATCGCGGTGCAACCACGGTGGATCAACATCAGAGAGGGCGTTTGACCGCGGTAGATCACCCCTTCTGATTCTAACCCCTAACAACTATTTTTTTTAATTATAAGATTTACAATTACAACAATTTTATGGGTTGCCTCCCACAGAGCTCCTGATTTAACGTCGCGGCACGACTCAACTTAGCGATTTTAAGACTCGCTCGACCTTTGTGGATCATTCAAATACAACTCAAACTTCTCTTTGGACTCATCCATGCCCACGTACAATTTTAACCGCTGTCCATTGACTCTGAACGTGCAAGAGCCATCTTCAGTACCAATTTCCACCCCTCCAGACAGAAGTACTTCCATCACACAAAATGGGCCAGGCCACCTTGATTTCAGTTTACCCGGGAACAATCGTATTCTTGAGTTATAAAGTAGTACCTTGTCCTCGGACTTAAAGTTACGCTCCATGATATTTTGGTCGTGCAACCGCTTCATCCTCTCCTTATATAACCTCGTGCTTTCTAAAGCCAAATATTGGAACTCTTCTAACTCATGTAATTCAGTGACTCTTATTTTGCCTGCATCTTCCAAGTTGAGATTTAGTTGTTTTAGTGCCCACCATGCTTTATGTTCTATTTCAACGGGTAAGTGACAAGCCTTCCCAAACACCAACTTGTATAGTGACATGCCGATTGGTGTCTTAAAAGCTATCCTATAGGCCCATAGCGCGTCATCGAGCTTCCTTCACCAGTCGGTCCTTGTGTCGTTCATTATTTTTGTCAATAAACTCTTAATTTCTCTATTGGAAACTTCAACTTTCCCACCGGTTTGCGGGAGGTATGGAGTAGCCACCTTATGTCGCACATCATATTTCGCCAATAATTTTTCAAATGCCTGATTACAAAAATGAGTGCCCCCGTCGCTTATGATTGCCCGCGGTGTCCCAAAGCGAGTGAATATGTTTTTCTTGTGAAACCCAATCACCACCTTAGCATCATTGGTGGGTAATGCTACAGCTTCCACCCATTTGGACACATAATGTACAGCAACAAGAATATACTTATTACCGTATGAGCTGACGAAGGGACCCATGAGGTCTATCCCCTAGACATCAAATACTTCCACCTCTTGGATTGGGTTCATGGGCATCTCGTGACGCCGAGTGATGTTCCCGGTGCGTTGACATTCATTACACCCTTTTACGTACAAGTGCACATCTTTAAACACTGTTGGCCAAAAAAATCCTGCCTCAAGCACCTTAGCTGCTGTCTGAACTCCTCCGAAATGGCCACCATATGTCGAAGAGTGACAAGCCTGCAAGACAGAAGATTGTTCGATCTCGGGGATGCATCTCTGGATCATGTTATCAAGGCAAATTCTAAACAAATAGGGTTCATCCCAATAATACAGTTGGCTTTCACGAAAGAATCTTTTCCTGTAGACTGATGACAGGTCGTGAGGAACAATACCACTGGCTAGGTAATTTGCATAATCTGCATTCCACGGCGCTTCAAGAAGAGTGGTCGCGAGCAACTGCTCATACGGAAAGGTTTCCGCGATTTCTTCACTTTCTATAACATTTTCAGCTCCTTCAAGGCGTGATAAATGATCAGCGTCTTGATTTTCTGAGCCCTTGCGGTCACGAATTTTAAGATCGAACTCTTGCAGTAGCAGCACCCAACGAATCACGACTTATAGTCCTTATTTTCAATTAGATATCTAAGTGTTGCATGTTCAGTGTATACGATTAGCTTGGATCCTATAAGATAGGACCTGAACTTGTCAAAAGCAAACACTACAGCAAGCATCTCCTTTTCCGTCACTGTGTAATTTAGCTGGGCTCCACTCAGTGTTCTACTAGCATAGTAGATTGGATGCATCAATTTGTCCTTCCGTTGGCCCAACACTGCCCCCACCGCATAGTCAATAGCATCGCACATGAGCTTAAATGGTTGCTCCCAGTTGGGGGCAACAATGATTAGTGTTGTGACCAGCCTCTTCTTCAATTCCTCAAATGTTATCCTGCAATCATAAGAAAATACAAAAGAGTGATCTTTTTCTATTAACTTATAGAGGGGGTTGGCGATTTTGGAGAAGTCTTTAATGAACCTCCGATAAAAACCTGCATGTCCAAGAAAGCTTCTAATGGCTTTGACTAAAGTTGGTGGGGGCAACTTTGAAATGACATCAACTTTTGCTCGATCAACCTCTATTACCTTGCTTGACTCCCGATGCCCCAAGACTATTCCTTCTTGTACCATGAAATGGCACTTTTCCCAATTTAGAACTAAGTTAGTCTCGATGCATCGTTTCAGCACACGCGTCAGATTGACCAGGAATTCATCAAACGAATTCCCTACCACTGTGAAGTCATCCACGAACACCTCTATAATATCTTCCACCATGTCAGTAAATATGACCATCATGCACCTTTGGAATGTGGTAGGTGCATTGCATAGGCCATATGGAATCCTCCGGAAGGCATAAATGCCGTATGGGCATGTGAAGGAGGTCTTTTCTCTATCCTCAGGGGCAATGGAGATCTGATTGTACCCTGAGTACCCATCTAAGAAACAAAAATGTGACCTCCCTATCAACCTGTCGAGCATTTGATCAATGAAGGGAAATGGAAAGTGGTATTTACGGGTGGCAAGATTCAATTTCTTGTAGTCCATGCAAATCTTCCAACCGGTGACAGTTCTTGTTAAAGTTAATTCATTATTCTCATTCTTCACCACCGTCATGCCACCCGTTTTTGGTACACATTGAACTGGGCTAACCCAGCTGCTATCAGAGATTGGGAAAATAATTCTAGCATCTAACCACTTTATTACCACCTTCTTCACCACTTCCTTCATGTTCGGATTCAGCCTTCTCTGATGTTCCATGGAAGGTTTGTGTCCCTCTTCCAGCAGAATCTTATGCATGCAATAGGCGGGGTTGATCCCCTTAATGTCTTCCATGGTCCAACCAATGGCAGTTTTGCACTCTTTGAGTACCTGTATAAGTTGTTGAGCCTGCACATCTAGCAAACCAGATGAGATAATAACAAGTAAAGTGGAGTTAGGACCCAGAAATTCATACCTGAGGTGAGCTGGTAATGGCTTGAGTTCCAGCTTGTGTGGTTCCTCAATGGATGGTTTTGCTGGAGGGGTCTCTCTCTTTTCTAGGTGTAGAGGTTCGAACTCAAGATTTCTATCCCAAAACCCCCTACCTTCCAGTGCTAACACTCGTTCTGCCAGACTTTCCCCATTTACTTCCTCTTAGTTCATTAGGCATGCTGTTAGGGGATCCTCAGTTGTCAACACCTCATCGTCTGTCTCCACTATCACATCTAATGCATCAATAAGGAAGCAATTTGCGAACTCACTTGGGCGCCTCATAGATTTCTGCACATTGAATATGATTTCTTAATCGTTTAGTCTCATCTTGAGCTCCCTAGTCTCACAATCGATCAATGCTCTCCCAGTGGACAAGAACGGTCTTCCTAAGATTATAGGAATCTCCCTATCCACTTTGCAGTCTAAGATCACAAAATCAGCTGGAAACACAAACTTCCCCACCTGGATAAACACATCATCTAAGATCCCAAATGGCCGTTTCACGGTCCTGTCAGCTTGCTGTAGCAATATTGAAGTGGGTCTAGCTCTCCCAAAGCCCAGCCTCTTATAAATCACCAAGGGCATAAGATTGATACTAGCCCCAAAATCACACAATGCCTTAGTAAAGGTAAAGTTCCCTATAGTGCAAGGAATAGTAAAGCTACATGGATCAGATAACTTTTCAGCTATGGGTCTGGATACCACTGCACTACACGTCTGAGTAAGTGTGACTATATATATATATATATATATATATATATATATATATATTTAAAGATTTTTTCAATCAATTTATTGTCCATTTTAGCAATATAAAAATCAGTAATTATTTCCAAAACTATCGATTTTGGTGAATAGTTTATTTTTACTCTCATATTTATATCAAAATATAGTTAAGGTAATTTTTGTATATTTTACAAATTTATTTGGTATTTTTTAAAGCTAGATTACATACAATTGTAATTTTAGCCTATTTTAAGATTAGTAGTATTTTAATAATTATTTTTAATCAATATTTATATATTATTTATTAGATAAGTACCTTTAAATTTTTTAAAAGTTATTTTACTATGTTTTATAAATATAAGCGAAAAAACTGGCTATTTAACATTTAGTCTCATTTATTTCAATTACAACCTATTTTACATTTCAATCGTATCCCTTAAATTGACCCAATTCTACCCCAATTAAATTAGTCCAATTTCATTTTTTACCCCGCCCCGACCTAATTTTAAATTTCGCCTGTTCCCATTATTGATCCAGGCCGTTGATAACCTATCCTAATCCTTCATTCGCACCTGGGCCGCCGCCTTTGAATCCCAAACTCTCTTAAGCTCTCCGGAACCCTAGCCTCCTCCTACCTTATTTTACCATGTTTTCACCAGAATCCATGGCTTCCCAGGCCATGGATGGTGTGTACTCACCCCTCTCCACCATTAGACCTTGGGTGTTCGAGGTCTTGAAGGCTGACCTCTATGGTTCTCCTTCTGATGTTTGATTCCATGCCTTATTCGGCATGCTACGACATATTCAAGACTTAGGAGCCTGATTCTTGATGTCACGACCCGGATTTTCCCCCAACATCGGGATCGTGATGGCGCCTACTCGTGGTAGCTAGGCAAGCCACTGTATTCATACTATCTTGTTTTTAACACAATTTTAATTAAATAAATGCGGAATACTTTATCGCAATAGAAATAACTGATTTCAAAGCGAAAAATCATACTGAAATCCTCTACCCAAGACGTGGAGTCACCAACTCACAAACTACTACGGAATACTACACATAAAAGTCTGAAGAAATATAACACAATTCTGTTTGTCTCGGAACAAAGAGACTACAGCTAATAACATAAATAAAGAAAGAGATGCCGGCCTGTGGACGTCTGCAAGCTACCTCGGTCTCAAATATGATCAACTCCCACGAAATCTATTTAGTGCTGCTGCTGCTCCTGATCGTAACCTGGACCTATGCAAAAACGCACAGAAGTGTAGCATCAGCACAACCGACCCCATGTGCTGGTAAGTGCCTGGCCTATCCCGGCGAAGTAGTGACAAGCCTAGGACCAGACACTCACATAAACTTGTGCAATTCAATATATATGTGTGTACCACAAAATAACAAGAAATAATCAAGTAATAACACAATAAGGAATATCTTAAAGAATTCAACAATTAACCACAGTTAATAATTTCACAAAGAAAACAAAGTATAATGTAAACACAAGTAATATCACTTCAAGAAATAGCAAGCAGTTGCACGGCATCACCCTTCGTGCTTTTACTCTCATCCTCACCAAATAAACAAATAAAGTACACGGCATCACCCCTTCATGCTTTTACTCTCATCCTCACCAAACAAACAAATAAAGTACACGGCATCACCCCTCGTGCTTTTACTCTCATCCTCACATCCATAGTACGGCATGATCCTTCGTACATGGTTCAATAACAGGGCACGGCATGATCCTTCGTGCATAATCAATAACAGGGCACGGCATGATCCTTCGTGCATAATCAATAAATAAACATGGCACGGCATTAACCTTCGTGCATAAATAAATAAACATGGCACGACATCACCTTTCGTGCATTATCACTCTTCCTCACCCAAATAACAATCACAGTTAAGGGCAAAGAAAGAAACAGCAATTCATAAATCGTCCCATCAAGGGCAATCAATAATTATCTTCACAACAAGTCCCAACAAGGGAGAACAATAACAATTCACCTGTAATATATCTCAAAATATCATTTTCCAACGACTCACGGTCATACTAGACGCCGGTGTATGGATGCTCGTCACCACAGCCCATACACCGCACTCGATCACATAACACATAACACATAATCCTATTCCCTCAAGCTAGGATAGAACAAACACTTACCTCGAAAGTTTACGAACGATTCAATCCGTAGCAATGCCTTTTCCTTTTGAATTTGACTCCAATCCAATCGTATCTATACACAATTGATTTAATATCATCAATTCTACTTAACAAACTAGTTCATATTGCTAAATATGGTTTTACAACATTCTGCCCGGAATAGTAAAAACCGACCCCGGGCCCACATAATCGAAACTCAAGTTTCGAACCAAAACAAGTTCACCCAATCTTCCATGAGTTCAAATATACAATTTGTTCTTAAGTTCGACTCCAAAACGAGGTCTAAATCGCAAATTCTTTGAAAGCCCTAACTGTACCCATTTCTCAAATTTTCAACCAATTTATACATGTTTAAGCCTAAGGATTTGATTGATGTTGATGAAAAATGAAGAAAACGAGTTAACAATACTTACCCAATGAACTTTGATGAAGAAATGCCTCAAAAATCGCCTAAAATGCTGTGGAGAAGAGAGTTGAACAGAAATGGGATTTTTATCCCGTTTCTGTTATGTTTTCTGTCTTAAATTCACTGGGCGAAAATTTACTCTATGCGATCGCAGGGCCTGTGATGCGATCGCATAGAAGAAAAATGGGGACAACAAAATTACTCTATGCGATCGCGGAGGTCTTATGCGATCGCATAGAAGGAAATGGATGAACTGAAATTACTCTATGCGATCGCAGGGAATGGTACGCGATCGCATAGAAGGAAATTCTGGGCCTCGGTCTTACTCTATGCGATCGCGAAGGATAGTATGCGATCGCATAGGAGGAAAAGTGGAAGTTATGCGATCGCATGGGCTCTATTGCGATCGCACGGAAGGATTTTTGGGACCTCTAATCTTTGCTCTATGCGATCGCAGCCTCACCTATGCGATCGCATAGAAGAAAATCTCTGTGCAAAAATTGCAGAGTTTCTGCTGCAATTTCAAGTTCAAAACCATCCCGTTACCTATCCGAAACTCACCCGAGCCCTCGGGGATTCAAACAAAATATGCACACTAACTCAAAAACATCATACGAACTTGTTCGCGCGATCAAATCGCTAAAATAACATCAAAATCAATGAATTGAGCCTTAAAACTCAAGAATTCTTTAAAATTTCATAATTTCCAAAATTTCCAATTTAAGGCCGAAACACGTCAAACGACGTCCGTTTTCAACCAAACTTTACAGGAAGCGCTTAACCAATATATATGACCTGTACCGGGCGTCGAAACCAAAATACGAGCCCGATACCAGTACTTTTTAATCAAAATTCAGTTTCATTTTCCTTAAACATTTTCAGAAAATAATTTAACAGAAAAATTCTTTTACCGGGGTTCTAGACCTCGGATTTCAATTCCGGACATATGCCCAAGTTCCATATTTTTCTACGGATTTTCCGAGACAGTCAAATCACGGATCCGGGTCCGTTTACCAAAAATGTTGACCAAAGTCAACCATATCAATAGTAATATCAAAATTCTTCTACTTTTTCACATATTTTACATATTTCAACATAAATATTTTTCAGCTTTGTGCCCGGACTGTGCATGCAAATCGAGGCAACATAGAATGAGGTTTTCAATGCCTCAGAAGCTCGAAATGATTAATTAAATAAGTGATGACCCTTTGGGTCGTCACACTTGACCTCTCGGACTATAGATTGGACCTGCTTGCAAGTCTTACTCATTTCTAGGGTTTCTCCGAAACCCTAAGCTATTCGAGGTTCTTTTACTATTATTTGATTAGATCAATGTTGTGTCTATGCTTTACTTGCCATTCAAAGTGTTTTCCCCAAAGTTTCTTTTTCAAAATCATTTGTCTTCAATTTTAGGGTTTCATGAAGGATTTTTCGGAAAAATCTTTCTAATTTTTTTCTTCTTCTTTGCTTTATGTGTGTTTGTCTATATCTTGCTCGTGTGATTTCGTTTACTATGCATGTATTTGCCTTTTACTTTACTTTTCTACTATAAATGTTACTCTTGTTAATCTTTGCTATATTTTCTTTACTCTTTTATTATATGCGTCACGTTATTTGATTTTTGTTTACTATACTCTGTTAATGTTCTTACATGCTTCATCTACTTGTGTTCATCTCTTTCTTCTGAACTTGTTTATGTTCTGAGTTTTCTCAAATATATTCTTCATGATTTTTCTTCCTTTGTCATTCAAACATGCTATCATATCTGTTTTGTTGAGACTCTGAAACAAACCCTTGAGTCTGTTTTCTTTCTTTGTATCATGTCTGTTCGTTTCTCATAAGTTTTTGGAAAATAATTCTGTGCCTCTATCAAGTGGCTTGCCTTTTCATCTCTATTTCCTGATTTGATTTAAAACCCTAGTATTTAGGGTTTCCTTTGGCACATTTGATTTTTGTGTTCGAGTTAGGGTTCCACTTTGGGACCCTGGACTCTCAGACTCACTACGAGCCTGCAAATTGAACATGTATCTCTTTTCTTATGATTCTGAACCTCTCTTTGATCAAACTTTCTTCTAAATAACTTGACAGTCTCTTTTTGATTCACATATTTGTGTGCTTTATATATGAGAAACTCTTCTTTCAAAAGGTTTTGCCAAAGTCTAATTGATTTTGAATTCCTTTAATGGTGTTCACTTGATTGTTATTGATTTTCCCTAATTGAGCCTTTATTTACCCCTTTATTGACCTGATTCATTCGAGTAAAAACATGTAACTTTGATTTTATTGACTGTTTGTTTGATTCCCTTTCCTTATTTCACACAAACCGTGTACCATTGGGATGTTACCTTAATTAGCATCTATGTATTTATCCTTTATTGTACTTCTTGGAAAATATTTTTTTCAAATCCCCTTCCTTAATTGCTTTTACACGTTTGAAATAAGAATCCTTTACTAAAGGGAGACTGATTACAATGTTATTTTCTTACCTTTTTCTTACTTATTTGCTACACTATAAAAGGGGCTTGACCCTTCTGCATTGAGACAACTTTTGAACTTTGAACTTTTGAATCCTAAGTTCAATACTCAAACTCCCACACACATACTCTCAATCACAATACTCTCTCAATTCTCTACTCTCTTCTGAGATTTTTGTACTGCTTTGCTTGCAACTTGGATTTTCAAGACTGTCGTTTTACTTATTTGTTTTCCATAAAACTAGTATGTCTCGATTTTGATTTCAGCTTCTTCCTATGTGTTTACTTTACAGTTGTCATATTCCCGTCTAATTTGCTGCTCATGTTCTGTATTAAATATGTTACTTTCTTTGATGTTAGTTGATTGTTATAAATTTCCCATACCCCATTCCCTTCTATGTGGTGAGTTAACTTCATGGCCTGGCAATATTCAAATTACTGCCCAGGTCTTAACTTGACCTTCAATGGGTCCTAACTCCCAAATTTAGCTAACAAGCTGGTCATGGGTATGCCAACATCCTAATTGCTGGGCATGACCCCTAGCCTGTCATGGCCTTCCTAACTCCCATATATTGCACTTACACTTACTCTTAGACTCTAAGTTTTGCCCCCTCCTATGAACCTTGCCTTGGGACCTTGAGTTCCCTTTGAACTTGGACATTTGAGGGTTGGCCCTTCCACACTGCACTATAATCTGATCCTGCGATATATTTGGGTGTAAGCACTACCTGGATTTCATGAAGCTCCTTGGAACTTTGACACACCCAAAATATGAGAAAGGCTTTGGAATCTGATGTTTGGAAGCTGGTTTATTTTATGTTTCAGACTAGGAGTCTACATTAGGCTCTCCTTCATTAGAATCTTTAATTTCTGATGTAAATTTTTACTTTTCTAGATTCATTCAAGTTGTAATAATCTTGTAATAACTTATAGGGTGTATAGTAATAAATGAAGGATGGTCATTTATGTTATGCATACAGGGTAGATATCATGTTTTAGCTCTTTACTTATGCAGTCACAACATTTTCGTTATAAGTGCATATAGAGATCCTGCCTATAGGTTGTTTCATTATTGCATTAGAAATCCTACCTATAAGTTATGCATTTCATATTTCTATAAGTTTCTGGATTTCTACATTAGTGACCAGGCCTATAAGTTTTTGCATTTCAACATATAGAAGTCATGCCTATAAGCTTCTGCATTTCAACATATAGAAGTCATGCCTATAAGTTCTTGCACTTCTACATATGCATATGTCACTAGGCAAACAATCTATAGGTTAAAGAATAATCAATTGCATCTTAGATATCATGGTTATAGGACTCCTGCACTTACATAACCATTTTAAAACCAGTGACGCTTAGAATTCATACCTATAGGAGTAGTCGTTTAAATCTGATTCGTTTACAAGTCTAAAATTAGTAATAATGTCGTTTAATATCCGCAAAATTGGTTTATTTCTAAAATCAGTAATCCATCCTTAAAATTAGCACTTTACCTTGTTAGACATCATGCCTATAGGTCTCACCTAGGCAAACCATTAGGTAATTAACTAACTATACCAGTCTTTAATAATTACAACCAGCACGTAGGCCTAATTTGGACTTCTTATCTGAAAATATGTGATAAATCAGCCACCCCTTTAATGTATAAATTTAATTAAACACCTAACTAGTACCTTTAAGTCATGCTAAACCTTTTTTTTTGTTTTGAATGAGGAGGCCTATTTGAGTCTTTAAATGTTATGTGCTTTTCCCTTTTCCTTTTTTTATGTGTTTTGTTTGTCGCACTAGACTTTCGTCCGTTTAAAACTTTGAAAAGCCAATCTCCCTTCCCTTTAGGATTACTAGTCCCAACTACCTCCAGAACTGATAGGATTGGGGTGGGTAGTAGCATGAAATAATTAATGAGACCATTCCGCGATTTAGTACCTTAACGGGGTGGGTAAGGGTAGACATAGATATGATGATCACGCGATAACACCACGTGTATAAATGGTTACCGAGTATTGTATGGGGGGGATCCATATTATTTATAAACCTAGGACCCCCTCCCTCTTATTTGTTTATTTTTCTTTTCTTTCTAGAATATTTAAAAAAATATTAATTTTAGTTCTTTTAAACCTCGTCTTTTACTGAAATCACTTAAAAATTCTATTAGTTGTTTAATTTCCAGCACTGTTTCCTCTCCAAACTTCAATTCCTTTTATTCCTTTGTTTGATTATTTGTACCAATTATTTGAACCCCTTTTCTGTACTTGTATATTCTTTAAATAATCATGGAATCACCTACTCTCAAATTACAGCAAGCCTTTAACCTTTTATTTTTCAGTTATTATGTGTTTGCTTGTTTACTTGCTATTGTATTTAAAGTCACAATTATATCATGGATGGGAACCACACTAGTGGATCTTGGATAGTGCCTAGCACCTTTCCCCTGAGATAATTTCAAGCCCTTACCCATTCTCTGGTTCTTTTTTTTAATTTCTTCTTAATGTCCTAATGCACTTAATCATTAGGTGACGACTCTTCTAAATTGCAAACCCAATTCTCAAAAGGAAAAGAGTTGTTCCCCCAAATGTCATAAATCCGATTTAAAAAAGGGGGGCATCAATAGCCTGACGTCTCTATTGGGGATTTCTTTAAGATTTTTACCATTTTCATTTTATTTGTGACTTTATGCTTCTTTATATGCCTTTATTTGTTTAAATACATTTAAATATTTATTCCTTCTTCCACTACGAAGCCAACTTGGCTCTTCATTTCTTTTCTTTTATTGTTTTTCTTTACCGCTTTCTTTCAATAATGTTGTAAATTACGAGAAACTGTTGTAATTATTATTTTATGAACGTGAAAGTACATGAAAAATTGTTAGCTATTGTAATTGCATTTTTTTTTCAATATCATATTCCACTCGTGCCAAACAAAATACCATAGCAACGCTTATAATAAGTGATTGCGCCCTTCCAATATTATCACCCCCTAAATGTGGCAAAGGCATATTTGCAGTAAAACTAGTTGATCATCGGTGCCGTCAATAGTTTCGCACTTTTCCCTCTTGATTTGTCCGCTCAAGGGTACCAAGTCTAATACCCCATAGAAACCATTTCTCTTTAAAATTATGCATGCATCATGGTCAAACGTAGCCGAGTCAGTTATGTTGTCCGCATGATGACTCTTTAAGATAGCCTCATCTAAAGTTCATTGGGTTTCCTTGAAACCCAAACGGACACTACCATGTTCTATGCATTCATTTGGAGAACTAAATATTTTTTATGCCAATTATTGATATTAAAATAGTCGAGTATGGTGGGGAAAAAGGGCCTAACCTTTTGTTTTGCATAAAATGAGGCACGAAGTCCCCAGATTCGGCATGGTTACCAACATCCACCCCAAATTGCTGAATTGGTGGGGATATCTTCATTCCAGCGATCAAGCTCTTGTCAGGAAGTATTTAGGAAACCTGCCTCCTCTCCTAAACATTCAACCTAACAACAAAATCATAGAAGTTGCAACTGTGTTTTGGGATTGTGATAGATCGGTGTTTCACTTCGGGGACATAAACATGACACCTTTACTCGAGGAAATAGGAGGACTAGCTGGGATACCAAAGGAAACTCCGGGTTTGCTAATGCCGGAAAATCGTAAGGGTAGGGTTTTCTTAAAATGATGGGTCTAAAGAAGAATCCCAACTTGATATGTTTAAAGGAGTTATACATTCCCCTTGACCATTTGTATGAAATGTACGATCACATCAAATCATATTGATCACGCCAAACTCTAGTCCTAAAAAGGATAAGTGGTCGCTGCAAATATAATCCGGTCTAAAAGTCCGGAGTCGAATCTCACAAAGAACTAAGGCTTAGTTGTATCTGTTTAATATCACCAAGAAGACAAGATTGAAAACTAACTATGCTTGAATTGTAAACAATAGGAATAAAGGTCTAAGTTAATGGCTTCCCCCGTTGTTGATTTCCTTGGTTGTATATTTCTTATAGCTGCGACTTAGTTGCCTCTATCAATCATGAACTCTCTAGCTATCATAAATCTCTCTCAAGCAATTATGGTAATTTACTAGACGCACTCTCTCAAGATACGCTAGCTAGATTCACATTACAGTTCACTTAGATTGCACCCGAGGTATCGTTATCTCTAATCCAACCTCTAAACCCTCGATTATGACTCTCGCCTATACTCCGGGAGTGATGTTGTTCAAACAACTACCTAAATATGCACTTTCTCTCAAGCAAATACATGATAAATAGTAACGGCTAATTGAGGATCCTTTCAATTAACCATAATCAAAACATAGTTGAACAAATAGAGATAAACAACCAATTCAACACTATATTAATATAACAACCAAATCATCTGCAACGAGTTTCGCCAAAACCTTAGATAAAAAATTAGTTATTCATAATAGTATGTAAAATTACAATATCAAAAGTCATAATCAACAATAAAAAATAAGAAGAGGAAGGAAAAACTTGAAGAATTCCCCGCCTTACTCTCAATGCGTTCTTGCCTCCTTAGATCTAATTTGTGTCTAAAATATATCCCCTTTTGTTCTTGGCCAACCTCCTATATTTAATATACGATTTAGGGCTTAAAATACCGTATTTTACACTTTGGTCCCTTAAATTTACGTGTCCTGCCATGGTCCCACCACGGTTACGCAGGATCGCGGCCAAAATAGTCCTCTAAATCTGCAGCTCTACTCTGTCGCGGTCCTACCGCGGCCCCACTGTAATTGTAATTTTTTACCCTTTTCCATTTGAAATTCCAACCATATGTTGCAGAGCCCAAATGGAGTTTTGAGAAAAAAGTTATATCTATTTTACTAGATAGTGCGCAATATGCCTCCCTAAGTCTTCGTTCGTACTCAATTATCAAATTTGACCCCCAAACACGATCCCGGCTTAATTCCTTGAACTTTTACTCAAACTTTAAAGGTATAAATCACTTAAATTCATTCCATAACATTTATATAGCTCGGAATCACACCTACAAGGCATAAAACACGCAATTAGTGCAAAACACTAGCGATTAAAGCTCAAACTCAATTAAAGTGCAGTAAATTAGAGCGTAATAATCGACTAAAATACGTAATTATAGCCTATAGTCCCATACCATACTTATCCAGATGAATTCTCCCTCACCTTATTGGGACATATCCACCGAAGTGTCTTTGTATTTATGTTCTATTTCTCGGGGATGATAGTGTTTCCGATGAAGAAAGCAAGAATCCATACCAGACTAGCCATGGTCACCAAAACTTTGATGGAAGGGATTAAGGGACATCCATTCAGCCTTTTACCAATAATAGTTGTAGAGATATACTGCACCCTAGAAAGATGCCAACAAGGAGCCAAATATTTTGAGGGTTGTAATTTGCTACTCCAACTATGGCTCATGGAACACCTCCAAAAGGGTGAGTATCGGCAGGAAATCCATCGTAGCGACTGGGACGATCATATCGCCTTTCATCACCCAAAGAGAATGAATTATATGCCCAACATGTTTGCCCAACCAGAGAATGCTAAAGAATGGGTCGAACTCTTCGACAATTTTACTAAGGACCGAGTGCAATGGATGTTCGAGTGGTTCACTACTGAAGAATTCATCATCCGATCTAGGGATGTGCCATTTCTGATACTGATCAGTTTGAGAGGAACCTACCCATGTATCCCTATCTGGGTTATGAGACAGGCATGTAGGAAGCAAGTCATACATAGGGTCGACAAGATGAGTCACTTCCGAACTGACTTCCAGGATGACGACAGTCCATATAGGTGCTAGGCTCAGCATATGTGGCATTGCAAAATTTTCTTAGGAAAAGACACCATCGAACCAGATCGCTACCATGCTAGTTGTACTCTATACTATTTAGGCTTGCTGGAAGACAATCACAACGATTTGGGCCAGCTCGAATTTGTTCGTGGTCACAAGATCTTTGATAAAAAGGCTGAAGCACAGGTAAAGTACAACCAACTGCGCAAAAGGATACGAGAATGTGAAAATGAGCACCGGGAAATACAAAAAAGCTGATCAAAAGCTAATTGGAGAATGGAAGGATATGGTTTTCAGCGCCAACAAGTGACTGATCTATTTAGAGTGGGGCATAGTGGAGTTGGAAAAGAAGTTACTGAAGAGGGTTGAAGATTGTCGGGTTGCTGAAGGAAATGAAGGCGGACATCTGGCTAGGGCCTACTTGATGCTAGGACTGTGCGAGCTGGGAGAACTGTACGAGGGAGCCAACACCGCCGAATCTGGGTAAGGTCCTTCCAGGACCAAATAGATAGGAGTTTATCTCTTCCTTTGGAAAATGTAATATGGCATATGGCCACTAGTGACATTTTATTCCATGTTATTTAGTGTCTTATTTTCTTATCAATAAAATGAGGCATTTAGCATTCTAAGTTCTCCAAATTTACTTGTTTCTAGGCCTACCTCAGGCATAACGAGGTTCCCCCTAAAATTAGGACACACTTTATATTTCCCGCACTACGTGTTTAAATATTGCAACATCTTTTCGTATAATCCTTACTAACTTGTTACCTTTTTATTTTTACTTTTGTTTATTCCCCTCCCCAAAGGTTAGTTCATGAATTCTGGAAACATCAGCATATTTTACAAGATCCAAGGGCCCTCTACCTACTCCTCCTACCAGTTTCGTCAAACATAAAAACAGAAGAAGAATGGATGATTCAAACAACTTATCTAAATGGGTAGAGATCATCTGTAGTGCCATGGTCCCCCAAGGAAAATGCCTCTCAATAGAACAAAAGCTACAAAAGTTCCAAGAAGAGCTTGACCAGGTCCGAGAGTTAACAAGTTTGTCATTTTCCCTTACCGCTCCAGAAGTCATTCAGAATCCCACACCTCCACAAAACATCCCAAAGCATCCCGCTTCTTTCCACCATTACTGCAGTACTTGCCATACTTCCAACAATACCCCGTTGCTCATCCCAGAACCATTGAACTCCACAAATGACCATTGCCCATCTATGTGGAAACTGTGTTGCACCCTACTCAAACTATCTCAACCATACCCGAGTCCGATGATAAAACACCCTACTCAACCTATCTCAAGCATTCCCGAGTCCAATCATGAGAAATTTGGGTGAAGAACTTAAGAATATGACCACCAGGATCCAATGCGTTGAAGGTAGTAAAATAATTGAGGGACTAAACTACGAAGATATATGCATACAGCCCGATATCGAACTACCCGAGGGGTACAACCTCCCAAGTTCAAGATATTTGATGGTACAAGGGATCCCGGGGTTCACTTGAGGACATGTTGCGACAAGCTGGTTGGAGTAGGGAAAGATGAGAGGATCCGCATGAAGCTTTTTATGAGGAGCTTGGAAGGAGATGCTCTATGTTGGTACATTAGACAAGACACAAAAAAGTGGTCAAACTGGTAGTATGGCATCCGACTTCATGGACAAGTTCAGGTTCAACATGGAGAATGCACCAGATGTGTTTTACATGCATAATCTAAAGAAGAAACCACAAAAACGTTCCATGAGTACGCCACTCGTTGGAGATCGGAGGCTGCTAAGGTTCGAACTGTTTTAGGGGAAGAACAAATGAACAAGTTTTTTGTCTGGGCTCAGGATCCACAATACTATTAAAGACTGATGTTGATCGAGAACCATAAGCTTTCTGACATCATCAGGTTAGGAGACAGGATTGAAGAACGAATCAAAAGTGGCATGGTCACTAACTTTGAAGCTTTCAAGCTACCAACAAGACTTTACAGTCCGATGGTACGTCAAAGAAGAGGGACGTAAGTGTCGTAATGGTTGCACAGAGAACCAAATCACCAGTCAAATACCAAAACTACATGATATGTCCACTTACATATCAACCCACTCCAAATTTTTAGACACCCACACCTTCATACCAAGCTCCACCACCTACCTATCTATCACCTCCACCACCCACATACCAACCTACTTCACCCAATATCCCGCACAAGTCTACCAATAATACAACACTCAACCATCCTACCACCGATCACCTAGGCCGGTTCTATTTTACAAATAGAACTGGTGTACCCCACAGTGACACACTAGGCCGAATGAACCCCTTATCTAGGAGTTCCTGAAACTGATCCTTTAGTTCTTTCAATTCTGCTGATGCCATACGATATAGAGGAATGGAAATGGACTGAGTGCCCGACACCAGGTCAATACCAAAATCAATGTCCCTGTTCGGCGGCATGCCCAACATGTCTACAAGAAAAACATCAGGAAACTCCCTCACAACTGGGACAGAATTAATGCTAGAAGTCCCGGCTCCAACATCCCTTACAAAAGCCAAATACAATATACAACCTTTCCCAATCATACGCTAGGCCTTTAGGAAAAAAATTACCATTCTAGGAATATAGTCAGTCACGCCACGCCACTCGATCCTCGAAACACCCGGTATAGCCAAAGTGACTATCTTAGCATGACAATCCAGAATAGCATGACACAGAGATAACCAGTCCATGCCCAAAATAATATCAAAATCCACTATGCTCAATAGCAATAGATCAACTTGGGTCTTCAGACCCCCAATAGTCACCAAACACGACCAATATACATGGTCTATAATAATAGTATCACCCACCGGGGTAGATACATGAACATATAAAGCAAGACACCCTCAGGTCGTACCCAAATGATGAGAAAAGTATGAAGACACATAGGAATAGTGGAACCGAGATCAAATAAGACTGAGGCATCCCTGTGGCAGACTAAGATAATACCTGTGATAACAACGTCCGAGGCAATAATATTTGTCCTACCCTGAAGAGCATAAAAGCAAGCATGACCATCGCCCGATCGGCCTCTCCCTCTAGGGAGACCACTAGCTTCCTGACCCTCACCCCTAGCTGGTAGGGTGGGTGCTGAAGAAACTGGACCAGAAGATGAGGGTTGACTCCTCTGCTGAGATGAGCTAACGACACGGTAAGGATACTCCCTCTGCATATGCCCGAACTCTCCACACTCATAGCAACTCCCGATGCTGAGAACTGGGACTGAAGGGAACCCCTTGCACAAGCGTGGCTAGCTCACTAGGCTTGGAAGAACCCAAAGCAGATGGAGCATGAGACAAACTCTGTGCTGGAAGGGCACGGAAAGATGGCTAACTCTGCTGAGAACCCTGATAACCACGACCAGAAGATCCACCTTGATACATAGGTCGAGCTGACCGAGTGGGCCTGGAAGAACAACCCCGACCCTGCTGGAATTGTCCCCTCGAAGGAGCGCCACTATAACTACCAGAACCTCGAGGCCTCTTGGCCTCCCTCTTATCGCGATCCTGGCGGTGAACTAACTCAATATATTGAGCTATATCCACCACCTCCTCAAATGTAGCACCCATCACTCTCTCTCTCTAGTCATAAGGATACGGAGAGGGTAGTTGAGACCATCAATAAACCTCCGGATACGCTCACGATCCATTGGAACCAACCAAACTTCATGCCGAGACAACTTAGAAAATCTCATCTCATACCGTGTCACTGATATCTCTCCCTTTTGTAGTCCCTCAAACTGTTTATGTAGCTCCTCTATGCGGGACTACGGTACATACTTCTCTAAGAAGAGATTAAAGAATTCCTTCCAAGTTAAAAGTGCTGCACCAACCGGCCTACGCTACTCATACGTCTCCCACCAAGTGAAGGCAGCTCCGGTAAACTGAAATGTAGTAAAAGCCACACCGCTGGACTCAAGAATCCCTGATGTATGTAGCATCTGTTAACATCTGTCAAGAAAACCCTGGACATCCTTGCCCTCAGCTCCACTAAATGTCCAAGGCTGGAGTCTACCAAACCTCTTGAGGTGACGTTGCTTGTCCTCGGGCATAATTGGAACCATGTACTCCTGAACTGGTACACCACTAGCTGAGCTGGAGGTGCCTCTGGAGTCTGTAACCCCTGTAACCCATGCTCAGGTGTGCGAGTAGCGAGGTCTGATAGCCTCCCCCGGCCAGTGAATTAGCTACTACTGCTGTGGTGGCTGAAACCACCTAAGTTAGACCCATACAAACTGTTAATATCTGGGCCAATATCTCCTAGAGGCCCGGAATCATAATGGGCATAACTGGTGCCTGAAGTGGTGCTGTTGGAGCCTGGTCCTAAGCTGGGGCAACTAAAGGATCCACATGTGCTGCCCCTGCTACTCTGCCTCTACTACGACCATGACCACGACTGCGTCCACGGCCTATACTAGCCTCAATAGGTGGTACTGGTGGTCATCCAGCACGTCTGGTGGCCCGTGTCCTCACCATATGTGAGAGAGTAGAATAAAGGGAAGTGTAGTATTGGGATCAACAAGTTTGCACGACAAGAATTTCAAGAATGTGAAATTTTTTTGTAAAGGTTCTGCAGCCTGTCGAGGATAAGTACTCTTAGATATGTAGTCTTATCCCACATTGTAATAGGAGTAGAATGTCCTTATATAGTATAGCTATAAATAAGGATCTCTTGTATTGTATTGAATACACAATAATATATCATATTTTCTCCAGTGCCTTCTCACATGGTATCAGAGCTATCGTGAGAGATTTATCGCTATGCATAAATTCCAGCGATTCCTGAAAGTAAAATCAGTCACCGGAACCCTTTTTCCGGCGACTTTCAAAGTTGTTTTGCGTCTGCTTTGTCTATGTTAGTATTGCATAAAAAATCCAATACTACCACAAGAGTAGTTATTGTCCGGCGACCAAATCCCAGTGAAAATATCCGGCGATATTGTAGCTGTCCGAAGAAAATTTTTTGGCGAAGTTCTGACATCGTGTGGGCCACTTTCCGGCCATTTTTTGGCGACGACTCTTCAGGAAAGATTGTTCCCCTTGCAATTCCGAGCCTACCAATCAAGTTACACCGAATTCCGGCCACTTTTATATTTTTTCGGCATGAATAGTAATTTCAAAAGTGGACTTCCAGCCATTTTTTGAAAAAGTTCCTTCAGAACAGTTGGGTCGTCTGTTAATTTCGATCCTACCCCTACTATTTTTATTTCATTCCGACCACTTTGAATTATTCCCGGTTGCTACAGTAATATTCCAGGAGCTACAATATTTCTGGAGTGAACAGTGTTTTTCTGTTTAAAACAGTGTTCTGTTTTCCTGCTATAAATAGTGTTTTCTTAGCAATTTCTTCAGTTTTCCCAAAAGAGTTACTAATTTTTACTATTTCAAGTTAAGCTTACTACTATTCATTATAGCGATATAGAAACAGATGCTTCAAATAGTCGGATGGTTTCTTTAGTGGATTATTTTGAGTTTCTTCGGTACAAAGCAGGTAAACAGACATCTTCTGAGATAGATTCCGTTGTTCAGACAGGTAATAGCGTGACTTGTGTCTCTCAATCTTCATTCTCTAAGTCTTGGGTCATTGATTCAGGTGCATCGGATCATATTTCTGGTAACAAATCTCTTTTCACTACTATTTCGTATTCTCAATCTCTTCCAAGAGTCACAATGGCCAATGGGTCTTAAACCATGGCAACTGCAATAGGTCAATCAAGCCCAATTCCTTCCTTACCTTTAGATTCAGTTCTTTATGTCCTTTTAATCTCAAAGCTGTTAGTCACCTAGCCAAATCACTTAAGTGTGCCATTTTATTTCTTGATGACCATGTTTTTATACAGGAACGTAGTACATGGCAGATCATTGGTACCGGACGTGAATCAAATGGACTTTATTACCTTATTCTCGCTAAATCTCATGGACTCACATTTTGTCTTCCTTCAACAACTTGTCATGTTACTGATTCACCAGATTTATTACATAAACGGTTGGGACATCCTAGTTTGTCAAAACTTCAGAAAATGGTACCTGGTTTATCTCACTTGCCATCTCTAGATTGTGAGTTTTGTTAGCTCGGTAAGCATACTCTCTCTCATTTTCCTCGACATATTGATAATCGAGTCGAGTCACCTTTTACTTTAGTCCATTCAGATATTTGGGGTCCTAGTCGGGTGAGTTCTACCTTAGGATCCGCTACTTTGTTAGTTTCATTGATGACTATTCTAGATGCACCTAGATATTTTTGATAAAAAATCGATTTGAGTTATTTTCTATATTTCAGACCTTTCACGCTGAAATTCAAAATCAATTTGGGGTTTCTATTCGCACATTTCGTAGTGATAATGCCCGAGAGTATTTGTCTTTCCCATTTCAGCAGTTTATGAAATCTCATAGGATTATTCATCAAACATCTTGTCCGTACAGATCTCAACAAAATGGGGTAGCTGAAAGAAAGAATAGACATCGTATTGAAACTGCTCGTACCCTACTCATACAATCTCATGCTCCGTTGCGTTTTTGGGGGGATGCAGTTCTTACATCTTGCTATCTTATTAATCGTATGCCATCTTCAGCTATCCAAAACCAAATTCCATTCTCTGTTATGTTTCCCCACTTACCTTTGTTCTCTTATCCACCTCGCGTCTTTGGAAGCACTTGTTTTGTCCATAACCTTACTCGAGGAACAAATAAGTTAGCTCCCCGTGCTCTTAAGTGCGTATTCCTTGGTTTCTCGAGAACGCAAAAGGGGTATCAATGTTTTTCACCTGACCTCCAGCGGTACCTTATGTTTGCTGATGTTACCTTCTTTGAAGCCCAATCATACTTCATAAGTTACACATGTTCAGATAATCAATTAGATATTTTTGAGGTACTACTGGTCCCTTCTTTTGGAGATTCAATCACTATCTCTGATAATAGGTGAATTTAACTATAATTATACCCTAAATAATCACATTTTATTGTTGATTTGATATTGTTTATGATGATAAAATACTTTTATTAGTCTTTTTTGGTGTGTTATAGGTGCACATGAGCCATTGGAGACTAAAAGAGCTATTTTGGAGTCACAAGATGGTAAAAAGGCCAAGTGAAGAGTTAAAGTGAAGTTGGCATGAAAATTTGAAGGAGGATTCCGGAACACTGTTCATTCGCGGTCCATTCGCGACCGCAAATGAACTGCAAAAAAACAAGCTCGTGGGACCTGTTGACAATCAGAGGCGTTGTCTGTTCGCGGTCCGTTCGCGACCGCGAACGAACCGTGAAATCTGCCGCAAGTTTTAAGGCCAATTTTGTAAAAACTCAATTTTTAAGACCTAAACCCTCAATATAAGCCTAGATTTCGCCCAAGAGAGGCAAGCATTGTATTATTACATACTTTTGCAATATTATTAGTAAGAGATAACTCTCTCAGCTTATTTCTTTCTTTTATATTGATTCTTTATTTATGAATTCAATTATTATTCTTGTTTCTTTGATCATGAGTAGCTAATTCCTTATCTAAGGTTTTGATGGAACCTATTGGGTGATGAACTTCTCGTTTATGTGATTACAAATTGTTAGCTAGATTTCTATTTGTTCAACTTCATTATTGTTATAGTTAATTGGTAGGATCCCCAATTAGCTGTGCCTATTTAGTGTGCATAACTTGGAAAAGAGTGTATATTTAGATATATTGTGGAACAACACCACACCTAGGTTATTGGAGGAATCTATAACTTTAGGCGTAAAGGTGGGATTAGGAATAACAAAGCCTTGGGTGCAATCTAAAGTGAACTATTCAAATTAAAGCTAGCTAGGGTAGCTCGGGAGAGTGCACTAGTAAATTATTGTAGTTGCTCGAGAGAGAATTACGGTTAAAATAGCATTCATGATTGATAGAATATATTGACAATTTGTATGAGCATAAACAGAAGGGATTCCATCAATAGGGGAAATCAATACCTTAGACTTTCTCTATATTCTTTACCCAACATTCAATTCTTTCATTCCAGTCTTTAATTCTTGCAAAAGTTAGTTGTTACAAAATCTCTACAAAAATATATTCAAAGTTTGGGAAGCTGCTTTCAGAAGTGTTCTTGGTTTGTGAAAGTTGCAGTTGGTAGGTTAATTCCCTGTGGGATCGACTCTGGACTTAATTGACCAGATTATATTGACTACGACCGTTGCTTGGACGTGTATCAATTTTGGCGCCGTTGCCGGGGAATTAGCGGAATTATCAATTGCCATTGACAAAACTACAATATTCTTGTGTAGTCAGGTTCTTTCTACACTTTACATTGAAAATTTTGACGGTTGATGAATTGGGTACTCAGGTGCATGCCTAGAAAATCTGCAAGGACTGGAGAACTAATTGAAGGACTCTCAGACCCCGAGCAAACTTTCCGGGCACGTAACATGGCAATCAAACAAATTCAGCAATCTCAGCTACCAATCAAACTAGATTTCAACATGGGAGACGTGAACGACCCAAACCAGCAAGCTGGGTTGAACATGCAAGAGGCGTAGGAGGCGCAAGAAGGTGCACTATTTGACTGGGCACAACCAACAGCGGATAATTTGGCAACTGCTATTATTGTGCCAATGATTCAAGCTGAGTCTTTCTAGATTACTAACAGCATGCTACACTTGTTGCAAAATAAAGGATTATTCTCTGGGTCTCAGGTTGAAGATCCACAACAGCACCTGAAGAACTTTCTCTCAATATGCAAGACATAGAGGCAACCGAATGTGACACCGGAAGCCATCAGACTATTGCTATTTCCGTTCTCAGTTACAGGGGCTGCGCAGGTATGGCTAAACACACTTCCCATAAACTCTATTTCAACTTGAGATGAGTTGGTCAAGCAATTATACAACAAGTTTCATCCACCTAACAAGACAGCTCAGCAAATTGATGAGATTGTGAGCTTCAAGCAGAAACCAATGGAGACATTACACGAAACTTGGGGTAGATTCAAATGTATGCTTGTTCCTCACCATGGGATCCCTGAGCAGATGTTGGGTCAAAGATTCTACATGGGGCTTTCAAATAGTATGAAGAATATTGTAGATGCTTCAGCAGGTGGGGCTTTTCTGAGCAAAACTTGGAGAGAAGGACCAAATTTGCTTGACAAGATGGCTCAAAACTCTGGGTGGACGACCAGGAATGCTCCCATCACTCCAGTGGTACACTCTGTACCTTTGAATCCTTCCAACACTCCATAGGAGAACGTGGCTACTATATTGACACAAATGAGCATCCTGACAAAGAAGGTGGAAGAATTAGGGGTAGTAGGTTCATATTGTAGACACTACCAGTGGTGGTTTATGCACATCTTACATTAGCCAACCCATAGGTAACCCATGGGCTGCAGACCAAGACCATCAGCACCAGCATGAAGACATGAACTATGTGGCGAATTATGGAGGGCATCAACATGGTAACTAGAGTTGGGGACAGCAGGCTCCACAGCAGTACAGGCCTCCTCAGCTACAATACAATGCAGTAGGTATGAGGCCACCAAACAACATGGCTCCATATCCTAGACTTCAGAATTTCAACAACTAGCAGTAGGGGTATCATCCACCCCCACCACAGTATGGGGGTAGACATGACGATGGGTTCGCAAGGTTGGAAGCTATGATACAGCAGGTAATTGGGTCAAATGCCAAAACCAATGAAAGGATGGATGCGCACGACGTAGCTATCAAGAATATGGAAGTGCAGATAGGCCAGATTGCTATGTCACTTAACAATCGTCCTCAAGGGACATTGCCTGCAGACACACAAACAAACCCGAAAGATCAAATCCCAAAGCAGCTGATGGTAGTTAATCTGAGAAGTGGTAGAGATCTTGATGCTGAGCAGGAAAGAGAGAGAAGCAACGCACAGGCTGAGACACTCACTCCAGTGCCCATTGAACTGGATAAGTCCACCGGGTTGACATAAGTTACAGTCCAGCCAGTAGCTGAAAATAAAGATGTGCAGCTGGGAACGGAGAAAGTAGATGAACATGTAGAGCAGCAGGTTGAGGAGAAAGTGATAGAAAAATAAAAGTCCCAAGTGAATGGGAAGAAGAGGCTTCCAACACCATTCCCCCAAAGGTTGGCCAAGCACCAAAAAGAAGAGAAATACAAAAGGTTCTTTGATATGCTCAAGCAAATCCAGGTAAACATTCCTTTAATTGAAGCTTTAAAAGAAATGTCTGGGTATGATAAGATGATGAAAGACTTGATGTCGCGGAAATTTGATTTCCAAGACTTGGCCACAGTGACTCTTACTCAGACTTGTAGTGCAGTGGTTTCTAGACGCATTGCTGAGAAGTTTTCTGACCCAGGTAGCTTCAACATTCCATGTACTATAGGAAACTTTGCCTTTGCAAAGGCGTTGTGTGATTTGGGGGCAAGCATAAATCTTATGCCCTTGGTGATTTATAAGAGGCTAGGCACTGGGAGAGCCAGGCCTACTTCTATGTTATCACAACTTGCTGACAGGACGGTTAAGCGTCCATTTGGTATATTAGATGATGTGCTCATCCAGGTGGGGAAGTTCATATTTCCCGCCGATTTTGTGATTCTTGACTGCAAGGTGGACGATGAAATTCCTATAATCTTAGGAAGGCCATTCCTAGCCACCGAGAGAGCATTGATTGATTGTGAGACTGGAGAACTCACGATGAGGTTGACTGATGAGGAGATCATATTCAATGTACAAAAATCTATGAGGCGCCCTAGTGAGTTCACGAATTGCTCTCTCATTGATGTGGTAGATGTGATAGTGGAGAATGATGATATAGAATTGACCACCGAAGATCCACTTCAGGCATGCCTGATGAACTTAGAAGAAGCAAATGGTGAAAGCCTAGTAGAGTGGGTGCTATCTCTAGAAGGTAAGGGGTTTTGGGATAGAGAGTTGGAATTTGAACCTCTTCATTTAGAGAAAAGAGAGATCCTGCCTGCAAAGCCATCCATAGAAGAGCCACCAAAGCTAGAGCTTAAACCACTACAATCTCATCTTAGGTATGAATTTCTAGGCCCTAACTCCACTTTACCTGTTATTATCTCATCTGGTTTGCTAGATGTGTAGGCTCAAAAGCTTATACAGGTACTGAAAAAATGCAAGACTGCCATTGGGTGGACCATGGCAGACATAACGGGGATCAACCCCGCATACTGCATGCATAAGATTTTCCGGGAAGAGAGACACAAACCTTCCAGGAAACGCAAAAGAAGTCTGAACCTGAATATGAAGGATATAGTGAAAAAGAAAGTGATAAAGTTGATAGACACGGGGTAGGTCCCAGGTAAGTTTTCTCACCCTTGTGTGTTGTACATTGATTATTATGCCATGAGGACATGGCATGATTTTAAGTGTGGGGTGGGAAACTTATCTTGTATATGTTGTACATAGTAGTTGTAGTTGTAAATTATATTAGATGGCTTGGCCCGATGATGGACACTTGGCGACAGGTTTCTTAAGGGTCTAAGTAGGAATAAAAACATAAAAAAATCAAAAAAATTGAAAAATCCAAAAATATGAGTAGAGGACTCTTCCTGATGACGGACTAATTGGACAAGTAATCTTGAGGGAAGTAGTCCACGTAGGATTTTCTTTCTTTTATTTTCTTTTTCTAGGTAGTGTATCACCTCCCCCTTGGTTTTTCTTTTGACCACGGTTCTTTTCCAAGGGTTTTTATTGAACAGGGTTAGGTAGATTTTTATTTTTTAGGATTAGAGGGCAAATGTTAACATGTAACCCAAGTATGCACATTAGAAAAACTTAATTGAACTTGAGAATGTATTATATAAGCTTGACTGTAAATTCTAGGATATCCCTTAAATTGCACAATACAGCTTACTTGAACATTGATAGGACTTTGTAGATGAACCGGATTCTAAATGAGTTGCATGCTATGTGTGTGTGAGATTTTACTTACATTATATGTTTTACATGGTACCTAGAACTTTCCATGTGTGTTTGCAAAGCGAAATAGAAGTTGTTTGGTTGTAGAGATGATAGAGGCATTTCTTTGTGTAACCCCATAAATCAATAAGACATGAATTCACCCGTACATAATATCCTAGTTAACCCCGTTGAGCTTAAAGCCTATTCTTTGATAACGCTTGAATGTTCATGAAAAATTGAAATATTATATTGTTCTACTTTACCTCCTAAAAGCACTTGTGTTGTAATGAATATGCAAAAGTCTAAGTGTGGGGTGAAGGAAAGTTGAAAAAGGAAAAATCAAGAATGAATGGTAGAAAATGGTGAACTGGAAATATAATGTAAATGCGTTGCAAAGCAATGATAAAAAAAATCAATGTATATATGTAAAATAGAAAGGCCAGTTACACCAACAAAAGAAAATTGGGGATTAAAAGCAAATAAAAGGTGAAGGGATGTTTAGGGGAGACATAAGGAAGAAAACTAAAAGGGAAGTTGTGAAAAAGAATGAAAAGTGCTTAGGGAGGTTAGCCACTATAACCAAAAGTATCCTACCCGTCCCGTAGCAAAACATTACAACCCTTAAAGACCTCTTGATCTATGATTGAATAACTCGATTAGTGGAGTATTACACTAGGGGCAAGCCTATGGTGTGTCTATATGCATATGAATGTTCTTTGTTGAGAGTGAGTGAATTTTTTCTTATATCTATAAGTTCCATGTTCTAAATTGTTTATGTGTGGGAACTTCTCTCAATAAATTGTGTGAGGGCATGTAACTCGGGAAGAAAAAGGTAAATTTGCAAGTCTGTGATAATAACCAGAGTAAGCAATAATGTGCTGGCATGTGAGTTTACGGTTAGGTAAGGATTGTGCATATCTTAGGTTAATCATGAAAGATAGCTTTTATGACATATTTTGGGGAAAACATTAATAAAATTGGCTTAAAGTGTGATTAAGGTTGCTCGAGGACGAGCAAAGGTTTAAGTGTAGGGTATTGATAATAGGTGAATTTGACTATAATTACCCTAAATAATCACACATTATTGTTGATTTGATATTGTTTATGATGACAAAACACTTTTGTTAGTGTTTTTTGGTGTGTTATAGGTGCACATGAGCCATTGGAGACTAAAAGAGCTATTTTGGAGTCACAAGATGGTAAAAAGGCCAAGTGAAGAGTTAAAGTGAAGTTGGCATGAAAATTTGAAGGAAGATTCCGGAACACTGTTCATTCGCGGTCCATTCACGATCGCGAATAAACCGCGAAAAAAACAAGCTCATGGGACCTGTTGAGAATCAGAGGCGCTGTCTGTTCGCGGTCCGTTCGCGACCGCGAACGAACCGCGAAAGCTGCCGCAAGTTTCAAGGTCAATTTTGTAAAAACTCAATTTTTAAGACCTAAACCCTCTATATAAGCCTAGATTTCTCCCAAGATAGGCAAGCATTGTATTATTACCTACTTTTGCAAGATTATTAGTAAGAGAGAACTCTCTCAACTTATTTCTTTCTTTTATATTGATTCTTTGATTATGAATTCAATTATTATTCTTGTTTCTTTGATCATGAGTAGCTAATTCCTTATCTAAGGTTTTGATGGAACCTATTGGGTGATGAACTTCTCATTTATGTGATTACAAATTGTTAGCTAGATTTCTATTTGTTCAACTTTGTTCTTGTTGTAGTTAATTGGTAGGATCCCCAATTAGCTGTGCCTATTTAGTGTGCATAACTTGGAAAAAAATGCATATTTAGGTATATTGTTGAACAACACCACACCTAGGTTATTGGAGGAATCTATAACTTTAGGCGTAAATGTGGGATTAGGAATAACGAAGCCTTGGGTGCAATCTAAAGTGAACTATTCAAATTAAAGCTAGCTAGGGTAGCTCGGGAGAGTGCACTAGTAAATTATTGTACTTGTTCGGTAGAGAATTACGGTAAAAATAGCTTTCATGATTGATAGAATATACTGACAAATTGTATGAGCATAAACAGAATGGATTCCATCAATAGGGGAAATCAATACCTTAGACTTTCTCTATATTCTTTACCCAGCATTCAATTCTTTCATTCCAGTCTTTAATTCTTGCAAAAGTTAGTTGTTAGAAAATCTCTACAAAACTATATTCAAAGTTTGGGAAGCTGCTTTCAGAAGTGTTCTTGGCTTGTGAAAGTTGCAGTTGGTAGGTTGATTCCCTGTGGGATCGACTCTGGACTTAATTGACCAGATTATATTGACTATGACCGTTGCTTGGACGTGAATCAATCTCCCATCCATCTTCCTTTACATCTCCGGCTCCACCACCTATTGCTCCTGATCTACCATCTATAGCTCAAGATTCAATTCCTTCACATAATCCAGTTCAACCTTCTGCAGCTCCGCCGCTCTTAACTTATCATCGCCGTCCACATCCAACATTACACCCAGGTGATTCATATCCTGCATCAGATTCTGCACCTACTGCGGACTTGTCTCCTCTTAGTCAACCAATTGCACTCCGTAAAGGTGTACGATCCACACTTAATCCTAATCCCCATTATGTTGGTCTAAGTTATCATCGTATGTCGTCACCTCATTATGCTTTTATATCTTCTTTGTCCAATGTTTCTATTCCTAAGTCTACAGGTGAGGCACTATCTCATCCTGGGTGGCGACATGCTATAATTAACGAGATGTCTGCTTTACATGTAAGTGGCACTTGGGAGCTTGTTCCTCTTCCTGCAGGTAAGTCTATTATTGGTTGTCGCTGGGTTTATGCAGTCCCGTATGACCAGGTTGATCGGCTTAAGGCTCGTCTTGTTGCAAAAGGATATACTTAGATTTTTGGGCTTGATTATAGTGATAATTTCTCTCCTGTGGCTAAAGTAGCATCTGTTCGTCTTTTTTTTTTCCATGGCTATTGTACGTCATTAGCCTCTTTATCAGTTAGACATTAAGAATACTTTTCTCCACGGTGATCTTGACGAGGAAGTTTATATGGAGCAACCACCTGGTTTTGTTGCTCATGGGGATTTTAGTGATTGTGTATGCAGATTGCGCAGGTCGCTATATGGTTTGAAACAGTCCTCTCGAGCCTGGTTTGGTAAGTTCAACACAATTATTCAGGAGTTCGGCATGACTCGTAGTGAGGTTGATCACACTGTGTTTTATCGATATTTTGCTCCGAATCTGTGTATTTATCTGGTGGTTTATGTTGATGATATTGTTATTACTGGCAACGATCAGGATGGTATTACTAATCTGAAGCAACATCTCTTTCAGCACTTCCAAATTAAGGATTTGGGCAGACTGAAGTATTTTCTAGGTATTGCGGTCGCTCAGTCTAGCTTAGGTATTGTTATTTCACAGTGGAAATATGCCTTAGACATTTTTGAGAAGACTGGAAGGTTGCAGACCTATTGACTCTCCTATGGATCCGAATGCCAAGCTTCTGCCTGGACAGGGGGAGCCTTTTAGAGACACTACGAGATATAGGAGGTTGGTTGGAAAATTGACTTACCTCACAGTGGCTAGACCTAACATTTCTTTTCCGGTGAGTGTTGTAAGTTAGTTTATGGATTCTCCGCGCGATAGTCACTGAGATGCAGTTGTTCATATTCTTCGGTATATAAAGTCAGCTCCAGGAAAAGGATTACGATTCGAGGATCGAGGCCACGAGCAGATCATTGGTGTCATGACCCTAGTTCACCAATCGTGAACCTGTCCATACGGCACCTAGTCCCCGCGACTAGGTAAGCCTAACACATTGCGGAATATACAAGTTTGTGAAATTTAAACAAGAAATAGCGGATAAACGATATAAATAGGAATGTAATCCGTGCCACTTGGCACATACACTCGTCAAACACACTATATAAAAATACCACCAATACCCGGAATCCCACGGGCAACACAGACTAAGAAAGAGGAATACAATTGTGGATCTATATGTCAAGAGTATCTAAAACAACGAAATGAGAGAAAAACATCTACTAATACTATCAGAATAGAAGGAGGGCCTCCGGATCCGCGGACGTAGCAGATCATACCTCGAGGTCTCCAATGTGCTACTGAATCACCTAGTATGTGCCGGATCTTATATACCTGGATCTGCACAACAAAAGTGTGCAGAAGAGTAGCATGAGTACACCACGGCGGTACTCAGTAAGTGCCAAGCCTAACCTCGGTTGGGTAGTGACGAGGAAGGTCGGGGCCCTACTGAGGTAAAATATAATAACCAATATGATAATGAGAAGACAATATGTGTATAATCACAGCAAATATCCTGCAAGAAAAATAAGTAAAACAGTAACAACGGACAAACACTATCAAAGAATAGAGGTACAAACTACAACCGGATATTTATCGTCGGGGATCTCCCGGTATCCCGAGGATCTCTTGGTATCCTCAATAAATATATTTTTGGGATCTCTTAGTATCCATAACAATAAATTCTGGGATCTCCTGGTATCCCGAGGATCTCTTGGTATCCTCAATAAATATATTTTTGGGATCTCTTAGTATCCATAACAATAAATTCTGGGATCTCCTGGTTTCCCGAGGATCTCCCGGTATCCTCGATAAATATTCTGGGATCTCCTAGTATCCACAATAATAATTGTTGGGATCTCTTGGTATCCAGAGGATCTCCTAGTATCCTCAATAAATATATTCTTTTCTGTGCCAGGGATCTCTTAGTATCCCGCACCCTCATTCTTATTGTATAATATGTATAGGGGAAATTTTCGGGATGTCGTCCCGTAGACCCAATTTAAATCAACCAACAACAAATCAAGATATTAATTAGCTACCGACTTATAACAAATAATAGTATATTCTGGGCTAATATGTCTCATAGAATGCAACAAGGTAGTTCAAGCAAATAGACAAATAAATCCACTAAACATGCTTCTCTAAACTAGCACAAGCTATAATAGCAGTTAGGAATAAGTAAATATGAAAGAGAGCTCAACTCAAGTAACTTTTATCTTTAAGTAAAAATTCTAGCTCAAGTACGCGCTCGTCACCTCACGCACAAGGCATTCAATTACCAAATTCATATCTTAAGAGACAAAGTCCCCCACACAAGGTTAGACAAGCCACTTACCTCGATCATGTGCACATCAACTTGAAAACACGCTCTTGCCACGAGTATCCGACTCCAAATGGCATCTATTCAATTAAATTGCATTTGTAAATAATAATTCAAGTAATTTATTCTATAATTAAATTCTAAGCTAATACGCGAAAGTATGTAAAATAACCAAAATACCCCTCGGTCCCCATGTCTCGGAACCGGGTAAATTTTATATTTCCAGAAACCTCGCACTCTCACGAGTCTAACCATACCAAATTTGTTAAATTCCCATATCATTTCGACCTTCAAATCAATGATTCTATCTAAGAGGGTTTTCTACCATTTTCCAACAAAATCCTTAGATTAAACACCAAAACTTGTAATAGATTCAAGTTATACAACCAAAATTGAGATAAGAACACTTACCCCGTTGTTCTCTCCAAAAATCCCTCAAGAAATCGCCTTATCCGAGCTCCAATTCGTCAAAAATGGAAAATGGGAGAAATTCCCATTTTCAGAACTTAACATTTTGTCTGTCACTATTCACGTCGCTGTTCACATGCACTGTTCATAGGCACTGTTGATACGCTATTATTCATGTATACTGTACAAAGATACTGTACACGCAAGTGAGATCACTGTTCACACGTACGAAAAATGCAGAAATTGCCCAGAAAATTGCAGCAGCTTTTGTTTCACTAAAATGGCTCTAACTCCGTCATACGAACTCGGAATTAGGCGATTCTTGTTCCTATGAGTCACAAATAATAGTACAGACACAACCCTTCAATCAACACTGAATTCGGAGCTCATTTTCTCAGTTCGATACTCAATTTACTCGTTAAACAATTAACTCGCATTTCGCGTCAAAAACCCAATCGCGACTTGATGAAATTAAACCAAATTTTCCAGATCAGTCCTATAATTCATTATCAAAATTCTGGAACTCTCAGAATCAAATTTGGATCTCTAGAACTAAAAATGAACCTTTAGATCATTACATTTATGCTCAAATGAACAAAAAATCTTCAAAAATGACCCGTTGGGCATCCGAAACACATCCGAGACCCCCGAGACCCCGACCAATAACACCAACCAGTCCCAAAACACATTACGGACTCGCTCGAGGCCTCAAATCACATCAAACAACGCAAAAATTATGAATTAACCTCCAATCCAAGCTTGATGAACTTTGAAGTTTCCAACTTCTATTTCCGATGCCGAAACCTATCAAATCAAGTCCAATTGACTTCAAATTTTGCACACAAGTCCAAAATGACATAACAAAGCTACAGAAATTTCAGAATTCCATTCCGACCGTCAGATCAAAATTTCACCTATCAACCGGAATTCGCCAAAATACTAACTTTGCCAATTCAAGCTTAATTCTACACCGGTCATCACAAAAATATTCCGGACACACTCCTAAGCCCCAAATCACCTAACGAAGCTATCCGAACCATAATATTTGCATTTTGAGTCCGATATCAAAATTTCCACTTCCGGTCAAATTTTCTCAAAAACCTTCAATTTTCTATCTTTAGCCAAACGACTCCAAAATGACCTACGGACCTCCGAATTCACTTTCGATCGTGCTCTCAAATCCAGAATAACCATACAGAGCTACTCTCAGTCTCGGAATCCCAAACGGACATCAATCACACTAAAATGCATTTTAAGCCAAACTGATGCAATTTCTTCTAAAATGCTATCTTCCATAATATGCGCCAAAACGCTCCCGGGTTATCCAAAACCCGATCCGGGCATACGCCCAAGTCCAAAATCATCATATGAACCTGTTGGAACCTTCATATCCCAATTCCAAGGTCGTATACTCAAAATTCTAATCCTAGTTTATTTCTTCAATTTTAAGCTTCGGAAATGAGAATTTTCATTTAAATTTGACTCCAAACTTCTTGAATTTTAATTCTGACCATACACACAAGTCAATATACCTGAGATGAAGCTGCTCATGGCCTCAAACTGCTGAATGACGTGTCGTAGCTCAAAATGACCGGTTAGGTCGTTACAATTGGGTTCACAGATGCTGATTGGGCTGGATCACCTTCTGATAGACGTACATATGGATATTGTGTTCTAGTAGGAGGTAATATGGTCTTGTATAAGAGCAAGAAACAAAATGTAGATGCTCGATCTAGCGCCGAAGTAGAATATCGGGCCATGGCTGTGGCAACGTGTGAGTTAGTTTGGGTCAAGCAGTTGCTCAAGGAGTTAAAATTCGGAGAAATCAGCAGGATGGAACTAGTGTGTGATAACCAAGCTGCTCTTCATATTGCATCAAATTCGGTGTTCCATGAGAGGACTAAACACACTGAGATCGACTGTCACTTTGTCAGAGAAAAGATACTTTCGGGAGATATTGTTACAATGTTTGTAAAGTCGAATGATCAACTAGCAGATATGTTCACTAAATCTCTTACTGGTTCTCGTATTAGTTACATGTGTAACAAGCTTAGTACATATGATGTGTATGCACCGGCTTGAGGGGAAGTGTTAGATATGTAGTCTTGTCCCACATAGGAATAGGAGTAGAATGTCCTTGTATAGTATAGCTATAAATAAGGATCTCTTGTATTGTATTGAGCACACAATAATATATCATATTTTCTCCCGTGCCTTCTCACAAGTACAAACGTCTCCGTACCGATCTGCGAGACTCTAATAAATTGGGTCATTACTCACGAGACTTAGTAACCTAGGCTCTAATACCAACTTGTCACGACCCCAACCCCAGTCATGATGGCTCCTAACATAATGCTAGGCAAGCCCGACCAATCCAACACTCTCAATCCCTCATGCAGAGTTTATTATTAATTAATAGGATTTAAATGCCAAATTAACATGATTATAACTCTATATCAGTAGATAGCAGGTGCTGAAACCAAGAAAATGTCAATACAAATCTTACCGATCTGGTGTCACGAGTCAAGAGCCTCTAATACAAGTCTGAGTATCAACCTATACATATAATAGTCTCGAATGCGGAAAGTAAAGAGGATAATGGGAGAAATAGAGTCTTATGGACGCTATGCAGCTACCTCGATAACTCCAGTAATATTCTGGATAGCAGCAGAAAGCTCAACAATGCATCTAGAATAACTGTATCTATACACATGGTGTAGAGAATAAAGTGAGTACTCCGACTCAGTGAGTAATAGCAATAAATAATGACTGACGGGAAGAAAACTCATAAAAATACTACGCAGTTCTATATTAAAATAGTAAGAACATTAAAACAATAGCTAACTGAAGAACTGAGGTGAATATCCCTTAATCCAGTACACAACTCATTTACTCCTCACAATAACCGATAGTATGATTATACCGATGCGACGTGTAGACTGATCCATATATATATATATATATATATATATGTGTGTGTGTGTGTGTGTGTGTGTGTGTGTGTGTGTGTGTGTGTGTGTGCGTGTGTGTGAGTGTATGTGTGTGTGTGTTAGTGAGTGTGAGTGTGAGTGTGTGTGTGTGTGCATGTGTGTGTTGCTACGTCGTGCAACCCGATCCAATAATAATAGTTGACTGCGCTCACTGGGGGTGTGCAGACTCCAGATGAGCTCCTACAGCCCAAGCGCTATGCTACTGCGACGTGCAGTCCGATCCATATAATATACTACTACAGCGTACATCCCGATCCATATAATATAATACTGTAGTGTGCAGCCCTATCCATATATGTATATATACTGCTACGACGTGAATCCCGATCTGAGATATATCAAATACCCTCAATATGGGGTCCTCAACCCCTTTCAGTCAATATAAACTTGGCCTATCGGACACACTCAGATAGGACAGGGTTCCCAACCCACAAGTTATTCTCATTAGGATGTACCAATTTCTAAAGCTGGTTCATACTATATTTATGAGTTAAAAACATGACTGAGTGTATGATTTTAACGAGTAAAGCGAGGTCAACTAGTACAAATGCCCCCTAAGGGTTCTACAGGTCGGCACAAGGCCCCGAATGTGGCAACTAGCCCAGACTACAATGATATTGATTAAGTCTCAATCAAAAATATAGTAGAATCATCAATCGGAATGGACCAAGTCCGAATCCCCAGCAATACCAGACCCCACGCTCATCATGCATTGTGTGTCTCATCTCAACATAACACCATGTTGTGCAAATTCGGGGTTTCAAACCCTTAGAATATCATTTATAACCATTACTCACCTCAAGCAGGCCGAAATCCTATTTCGTGGCTCCCTTGCCTCGCAAATAAATCTCCTTAGACATCGAATCTGATCAAAACCATAAGAAATATGCTACAATAGGCTAAGGGAATACAACCCAATCGAAAAGACTCGAAAAATATTGAAAATCACAAAGTTGGCAAAACTCGAGCCCCAGTCCCACTCCTCAAAAAATGAGAAAATTTACATCACCGGATTTTTTATCTCTTCACGAGTCTATACATATCAAATTTACAAAAATCCAAGCTCAAATGCTCCCTCAAACCCCAAATTTTCATTCAAAAAGTCAAGCCCTAACTATTCATGAATTTAAGTGTTGAATCCACAATTATATGATGTTTCTAAGCCATAAGACTCACCTCCAATCAATCCCAGCCGAAAACCTATTTAATCCTCATCACAAAGCTCCCAAGGTTGCTAAAAAATGGCGAAAATAGACTACGTTTCGCAGAACAAGAATGAACGTTAAAACCCTTCTGACAACAAGGATTTTTGCATCTGTAGTCCCTTTTCCGCATCAACAACTACCGCTTCTGCAGTTAAAATTCCACTTATGCGGATCCTCACTTAAAAGCATAGACTGCTTTTGCGGTCACCTTCCGCATTTGCGAACCCCAAATATGCGAATAAACGTCCGCTTCTGCGGAAACACCTGACTTTGCCCCCTCGCTTCTGCGACTCACCAACTGCATCTGCGATTTCTTCCTTCCAAGAACATCACTGCACCTGCAATCTTTTCCTCCGCACCTACGCAACCACATCTGCGGTTCCTTTCGCAGATGTGGAAATACCAAGTACCAGCAAGAACCTACAATCTCCCAACTCCAAATTTTATCCCGTTAGCCATCCGAAATCACCCCGAGGCCCCCGAGACCTCAACCAAAAGTGTCAACCCATCCTAAAACATCACTCAAACTTGATCCAATCATTAAAACACCACAAATAATACCAAAACCATCAAATTACATCAGGTTCAAGCCTAAGTTCTTCCAAAACTTCCGAATTACGCATTTGATAAAAAACCCGACCAAAACACCACCGAATGAACTGAAATTTTGCACACAAATCCAACATCACCTAATGAAGCTACAACAACTCTCAAAATTCTATTCTTGCCCTCAGATCAAAATCTCACCTACCAACCGGAATTCGCCAAAATACTAACTTCGCCAATTCAAGCCTATTCTACACCGGACCTCCAAAATCACTTCTGATCACACTCCTAAGTCACAAATCACCTCCCGAAGCTAACCAAATCACCGAAAATCATATCCTAGCCCTCTAACTCATAGGTCAATATCCGAATCACTTTTCCAAAACAAGCCTTCCTTAAAGAGACTAAGTGTCTCATTTCTATCCAAAATCAATCCAAATCAACTCATTCACCCAAGACTCACATAATAAAACATAAGGAAGCAAAAAATGGGGGAAACGGGGCGGTAACTCAAGTGACGATCGGCCGAGTCGTCACAATATCATACAAACCCACTTGAATCATCGTCAATACTGAACCAAGATTGTTTACCAAAAATATTGAACATGGTCAACTCTAGCCTCATTGTAAGTAAAAAAACAAAAACAAAACTCATATATTCTTTTAAATTTTACATACAAACTTTTTAAAAAGAAAAATGAACCACACACGCAAATTAATTACCATCAAATGAATCTATGGGAGCTCTCGAAACCGTACAATTAAGTCTAGTACTCAAAACGACCTATCGTGTTGTCGCATAAATGTATACAAATAATGGATATGAAATCACATACTCATTGATCAAAGAAGAAAACTTGTTTAGGTGTATGCATGCGAGTGTATAACTACATCTGAGATCAGGTATATGTTCCATATAATAGCATATATCATGCTCAATTAGGGAATCAAAACTTACACATGATCTCTAGCATAATTCACGGAGTTTATGTGTCGTACAAATATATAAAGCATGATAGCAAGAAACATGATATCCAAGTCAAGGCATAGCATAACCTAAAGACTATTCGGGTCATGAATCATACATAACACCCGTATATACGCTCGTCACCTTATATATATGTTGCCTCTCATACTTTTCAATTAGGTAAACAAAGTCATATCCTAAGGGTTATTCCCTCAACAAGATTAGACAAGATACTTACCTCGTCCAACTAGTCTTCAACCACAAATTGTGTAGAAATCTCTCTCTAGCCCTCCAATCACGTAAATTCAAGCCAATCATCAATCAAGGGAGTCAAACAATGCTATAGAAAGTAATCTTAATCCAAAAAGCTTCAATTTTGAATAATTCCAAAAGTTCAACACGGGCCCGCATACCCGAATTTCGGAATCAATACCAAAATTCAATGACATAATTTTCCAAGTCCAAATAAATGATTAGATCCGAAGTTGAGTCCACTTCGATTCTAAAATCCCCAAAATACACTCACTTAAAGTGTTGTCAAAACCCTAAATTCCATCTCAAAATTCTATATTTTGGGTGTTAATAATTCATGTTGATTCATTAAATAATACAAAAATGAGTAGAAATTACTTACCCCAAAGTCTTGTATGAAAAATCTCCAATCAAAATCACCCATATCCAAGTCTACAGCTCAAAATTTGAGAGAAATGATTCAAAATCCCGAAATAAAATCCTATATACACTGCCCAACAGTACCATTCATGAACACGACCTCTGCTTTGCATTCTCAAAGCACAGACCAAAGATACTGACAATTCACTTCGCGATCGTGGCATTAACCTCACGATCGCGATAACTAACAGCCCCCCATGTTTGTGAACGTGAAGGCAAAAATCTCCCTTCCCTGTTTTAACTTCTTCGGGAACGGGATAACCACTCCCGAACGTGATTCACCTGGAACCAACACTATGCGGACGCGACATTTCCTCGTGAATGCAAAGAGCAACACACTTAGCATCAAACATATATTCATTTCGCGAGCGCATCGCTTTGACTGTGAACGTGAAGGTTACTGACACCAAAAAAAATTGCAACTCCAACCATCACCAAAATGGTGCGAAACCACCCCGAATCACGCTCGATGCTTTAGGAGACCCCGTTCGATCATACCAACAAGTCTAATACATCATCCAAACTTATCCAAAGGCTTGAAACATTATAAATAATTATACGCTCAAATTACATTTTTACAATTAGTGTAAGGCGGTCGATGTCAAATATAATAACCCAACTAGGTTGGGGTCGAATCCCACAGGGAATAGGTGTGAAATAATTACTTGAATTAGTGTGTTACCCGACTAAAATCTTGAATCTATTCCGTTAGAAGTAACATAGAAATGGTGTAAGAGTGATAGTATAAATGAGGGTTGATTTAGAATATTTAACTAGTGAAAATGCTTAATGTAATAATCGAGAGAATTGATTAGACCAAGGTTGTGTTCCCATAAATGTAGTGTAATGCCATCGGTGTTAATATGATATATTTCTAATGGTTGATTATTGATATGCAATTGATTTCTAAGCAACTACCTAATATTTCCCAATACTTAGAGTAGTATTTCCTCTCTTGCTTTTTCCCAAAAGTCTAAGAGTCACAATGGATAACAATCAATAAATGCCAAATAAAACCCACTTATCCCTAAGTGATTCTATTAAACGAAGTGTAAGGCCTCGAGTTTTTGTTCTTTACTTCTTCCAAAATCTAACCCACTTTCCCAAGCAAGGTAGGACTTTAATGGCTTTAATTAGTATTTGCAACCACTAATAATAAATGAAGAATGAGAAATGAAGAAATATCAACCAACCATTATGCATATATTAAATGTTAAACACCCATTTACATAACACCCATTTAGGGTTCACAACCTTAGTATTTAAGTTTAGCCACACATGTTAAAATATAAAACACAAGGTGTAATAAATGTCATAAATGCTTACAAAGCAAAAGATTATTCAACCAAAATCTTCCAAAAAGATGAAGTAATAAAGTCTTGGAGTGTAGTATAAAGTCTGCACAAGATGCACCTGACAAAAAGTGGACAAGTTTGCCCTTCTAGGTCAAGTATGCGACCGCAGATCTGTCACATAATAGGTCTGCGGTCCGCAATCTTGAGAGGCGCACCGCGGATAGGAACCCTAGTTGTTCATGTGTTGATCGCATAATCATTCTGCATTTTGCATGTTGATTATGCGACCGCAGAAAGCACCGTAGACTTGCCTCTTAGGTTTCCTTTGTGTTCATTATGCGGCAGAAGTGCGGACCGCATATTGGATGTGCGATCACAAAAGACATCGCATTCTTGCCATGCATTTCAGCTCCATTCACTGTTTAGTTCTGCGATTTGGTTGCCTGTTTGTGGTCCGCATATGAAGTATGCGACCGCATAGTGGTCCGCATATTTACTCTTTTGCACAACTTGCCCTCTTTCTTATCTTTTTGCGTCCATTTTTGTGTCCTTGGTCTTTTCTTTCTCTTTATCTGTAAAATCACAAAATCACATGAGTATGGACTACATTTTACAATGAAACAAGCTAATATACTAGAATTTAGTATGTAAATGTGCCGAATCTCTCCGGCACATCAACACCCCTAACTTAAGCTCTTGTTTGTCCTCAAGTAAGCAGAACATACCTACGCCACACTTATTTCTAACACTTAACATAATGATGACACAATATTTGTGCTAATGTTCAGTTCTTCAAGCATGTATTGGAACAATCGCTCCACTCCTCCTCGACTAAGAGCAAATATGTACAGACAGACCAATCATGCAAGCTTTGAGCCTCACATTGTGACTAGATGTTACCCTCAGCTGACTGCATTTGCATTTAGACTCTAAAGGCTCAACTTAAGTAAATTCTGCAGTTCAAGCACTCTCACCAGAAATGATGTCCAATACTCACCATATTTACAGTATTCACAAGGACAAGTAAAAAGAGAACACTCACTCTCAAAAGGAACTTCAAGTCCCACTACATGTCATACCATAGGTTTGCCCTTATTTTAATTCGCCACTTCTTCAAGAATGATCGATTGGAAGTCCCATAAGGACTTTATAGGCTCATAATGTAGGTTTAGGAAAGGTTAGGTAAGCATTTGGGTACATATGACTTCATCCTCCTTGAACACTACTTACAAGCTTCATTCTATTGCATTTTGGTTTTCTTTAACTCACATAGCCTCATTAGCCTCTAGTCCCCGATTATAGAACCACCTTGCATACCTCTCACAATTTTTATTCAAGTCTCCATAATGTATATCTATATTTTTTTTTATTTTTTTTAATTTTTTTATATTGGAGCTTGAATAAATTAATACGCACTATGAGGTATGTGGCCTTAGACTCAATGTATAACCTTGCCTATCTCCTTTTGACCCCACCCCCAACTTAGGCTTTTAGCCTCATTTTCAATGTTCAAGGAGGGACGGGTTCAAAAGAGGGGATCATTTTGCAAAAAGGGAATGGTTTGTACTGAGTTGGCCAAAGAAAGGTTTGAAGGCTCAAAGAGGGGTACTAGTGATATTATTTACTCAATGGTAGGCTTGAAAAGCTAGAGAGATGTTTCAAATAAACACAATGAATTCCTAAGTTCATTCCTCCAACCGGACATACTATCATTAGTATTGAAAGACAAACCAGGCAAGTTCTAGATGACAGAAGTGGACACAAGAACTATATACAAGTAGAAAATCTCACTTACACACATTGTACTTGAACTGCTTAATTCACATTGTTTAGCACTTTCGAGCAACTACTTTGCAATTTCAAGCTTTTATGGGTCGCTATAGAGTTACAAAGTGAGCCTTAAATTCACAAGATTGGTCATAGAGACAAGTTCCCTTAAGACAGTCGTCAATCTATCTATCATAGGGACGAGTCGAGAAAAATGACTATAGGAGGGTATGTGCTATGTACAAGTATGCATGCTTGGCACTGAACAATTTCACTAACTAGTCACATTGATTTACACACGAGGTTCTGATTCTACTATTACACTCTTGGAAAAGAATTAGACAAAGAAAAACCAAGAGGAATTGATTGGCTAACTAATCATAAACAAATATTGACAAATCAAAACATTGTATATACACTGCTTTATAGATCAAAGTTGTACAAGTTTGATACATAAAAGCACAAAAATGGCAATATCAAATCAAAACACCAAAAGTATCCCCACCCCCAACTTAGAACGATGCATTGTCCCTAATGCAGATAATAAAAGTGCAAAGTGTGAGGAGAGACTCCCTGAGGCACACTAAGTGCTATGGGAGTCGGCAGCTGGCTGTGTGCCGGGGTGATCGCCCTCCTGTGTATCTGGCATAGGCACAGTCGAGGGTGCGACCTCTGCTACCGGTGGAAGTTCTGGTGTAGAAAGCAAGGCTGGCACTAGAGCTGATGGTGGGGCTGCTATGACCACAGCTGGCATCTGAGAGCTGCTAGATGCCTCAGCTGATGTATGAACTGTGGGGCCTCTTCGGCCAATCAATAATCTCTGCAATGCCACCTCAAACTGAGCTCGCTCATCTTCATCCACAGAATCATCCTCCCGAGGTGAAGCTGGAGCAGCTGCCTTCCCCTTGTCTACAGGCTGCGGAGCATCATCGCTGGAGAATCCCGAGTCATCCTCATCTTCATCACTGTCACTACCTCCCTCAGCTTCCTCATCAGAGGCAATATCAATACGGCTAGGAGGAGCTGGGGCCTGTGAGTCTCCGGGAGTAGGAACGACAGGGTCGACCATTAGGTTGGTGAAATCAAGGCCTAAATCAGGCACCTCATTAGCACTCTTGTCACCTGCTCCCGGAAAGAAGGATGAAACGTCGAAGTCCAGGTTTTGCATCTTTTGAAATTCGACCTTCATCGAGGCCACCTCTGTCTTGAGATCGTGCAAACCGGGCATTTATCCCCTTTCTAGCTTCTCCACCCTTAACTCAAGCCCTTGCAGTCGCTCAGCATATGCTATCTGTTTTTGCTGAATCTCTGCTATGGCGGATTGCATGGGAGTGAGAGCTTGCTTGATTAAATTAGGCAACGTCTTAACAAGCTGGTCAACTTTGGAGTTTGCATGCTTGGCTAAAAGACCAAGTTGTGAGACTGCTGGAGTGGTTGGATGAGGCTGAGCAGTAGCAGTGGTAGTTTGAGCAGCGGTGGAAGGAGTGGAAGACTGTGCCGCATCATCATGAGCAATAGGAGGCTGGGAGGATAGTAGGTCTTCCTCAACAACTGCTGGAGGAGGTATCACCGCATTAGCCAGACGGTTGATGTCTATAATACCTTGCTCCTGACCTGTAGCATCCCGGAGGTCAACAGGAACTTGGGCCTCATGGCACAAAGTAGTGATCAATGACGGGAACGGAAGAGAAGTGGCATCTTGCATTGCTCTTCTCCCTATTTCTTGGAAAATTATTTCTCCCACATTCACTTTAACGCCCTGCATGATACAAGCAATGAGGAGGGCCTTCTCGATGGCGATGTCTGTCTCATGATTCGTTGGGATCAATCTGGATGCGAGAAATGCAAGCCAGTATCTCCCTTCCCTTGAGAAGCTCTCCTTATAAATCTTTTTCTCCGGTTGTATCCATGCAGGGGTTCCAGTTGCGATGACGGAAGCAATCCAGCTTCTTTCACTCTCTCTGTTGGCAAATTTGGCTTTATACTCAGATGTGGAGGTGTCCCCGTCCCAGTCTGGGATCAACAACTTGTTTATGGCTTTTGCACTGCATTTGACTGGGATACCTCGAACTTCCACCTTGTCGAGGTACATCTTTTGACTTTTGTGCTGTTTGGTCCGGGAAGCTCCATAATTAGCATAGAACTCCCGAACAATGGCTTCGTTGTATTTGGCCGGAGGGTCAGTGAATCTCATCTATTTTCTCCGCTTTATGTTGGTAAGGATGTGGGGGGTACTTTTCTTTAAGCCCATTTAGGCTCAATTGCTTCTCAGGGAGGAGCTTTCTCCGTTCAAGCCCGGCTTTATATTTATCCCTCGACCCCTCAATACCCCAGCGGAGATGATATGAAAGTCCCTCCGCATCCTGCTTTCTCCTTGCCTCAACATGTATGTCCACTGCAGGCTGGGTGTCTACTTCCTCAGGTTGGTCATTTCTTTCTCGTGGTGAGTCCACTCGTTGTCTTTTAGAAGCACGAGGCTTGTTTGCAAGTCGTTTGTGAGCCATGTCTGCAAAGGGAGCATTGTTAGTATAGCCAGGAGGGTAGAGAATGAGAAATATTTAACTGAGAGCAAGGATGCGACGCACTCTACGATCGCAAAATAGGAATGCGGACCGCAGAGTGGTCGCAAAAGTTTTTCTGCTGAAGTGCCATTTCATTCTGCGATGATATATGCGGTCGCATAACGGTTATGCGGACCGCATAGTCATCGCAGAATGGCTCCTTGCAAAGTACAAATATCCCAGTTCACTATTTTACTTTGCGTTGAGTTTGCGGACCGCAGATCAATTCTGTGGCCGCATACTCGATCGCACATTTCGATGCTTGAGAAGGCTACAAGGGTGACAGGTATGCGGTCACTTTGCGGACTGCAAAGTTATAATGTGATTGCATAGTGATCGCATAGGTTGTCTTCTTCATCTGACCTAGGGTTAGGTCTGCGACAACAATGCGGTTCGCATTTTAGACATGCGGACCGCAGAACTGAGCAACTTAATGCAACAGTTCAAATGTTCAACCATGGGTGCCCAATCTTCAACCAATTCCTACCCCAACGTCTAATTCATTACTACCCTAGCCATGCTATTACGCCCATAACCATTCCCCACAACTCTTTCCTCAAACTATTTAAACAATGTAGCAAGGGGAAACAATAGACATACCAGATGTTGAGAATGCTAGTGATTTACAGGAGGATGCCTGTTGATGAGCTGATTCGAACTTGCCTCTGTTCGTTTTCTCTTTTTTTTTTCTTTTTTTTGTTCTCTTTGTCTTTTGTTTGTTCTTTTTCTCTTTTTTTTATTCTGTCGTGTAGGGCATTTAGGAATGTACCTGGGAGGAGTTGCGACCCCAATTCTGCGGACCATTATACGATCGCAGAGCTGATTTGCGGTCCGCATAATGGTCGCATATTGCTGCGATGCGAAGGCTTCTCAAAGTCACTTTTGCGGTCTATTATGCGATCGCATAACTAATATGCGGATCGCAGAATGGACGCATTGCAGCTTCCAATTTAGAGGGCTCACTGGTTAGGTCTGCGGTAGATTTACGGTCCGCAAATCAATTGTGCGGTCGCATTTCTACCGCATTTTTACCCTCTATCTTCCATATTTCTGTCCATGGGTGCATCCACCAAATATCACCACTGTTTAGGTTCCCTACACTTCACAGATGTTAAGGAAATAAATAAACAAAGAAAATTCAAAATTCAAAGACGGTGTTACCACCCATGGGTTGCCTCCCATGCAGCTCTTGATTTAACGTCGCGGCACGACGGGACTGATTTCTCTAATTTCATCCTTTTGACGGGCAAGGTCCATCTTGTAGAGCCAGCTGCTCTATCACCTTCTTCTCACCATCAACACCCAAGTAGTGTTTGATGTGTTGGCCATTTATTTTAAATGTCCGAGACCCGTCAGTAGATTCTAACTCTACAGATCCGTATGGGGATACACTCACCACTTTAAATAGGCCGGACCATTTCGATTTCAATTTGCCCGGGAACAATTTTAATCTTGAGTTGAAGAGTAAGACGAGGTCACCCATCTTGAACTCTCTTTTCAAGATCCTTTTGTCATGAACAAATTTCATCTGCTCCTTGTATACCGCTGCGCTCTCATATGCATGGAATCGAAATTCCTCTAGTTCATTTAGTTGCATCAATCTCAAGTTTGCAGCTTCCGCCCATTCTAAGTTTAGCTTCTTGAGTGCCCACATGGCCTTGTGTTCCAGCTCAACCGGTAAATGGCATGCTTTCCCAAAAATGACTCGGTAGGGAGAAGTACCAATAGGAGTCTTGAAGGCTGTGCGGTAGGCCCACAATGCATCATCCAATCTTCTGGACCAGTCAGTTTTGTTGGTGTTCACAGTCTTGGCTAGGATATTCTTTATCTATCGATTTGAGACCTTAACTTGACCACTTGACTGTGGATGGTATGGTGTAGCCACCTTGTGTGTCACCCCATATTTCTCAAGTAACCCTGTGAATGCTTTGTTGTAGAAGTGCAATCCCCCATTACTAAGAATGGCTCTAGGAGTGCCAAACTGAGTGAATATATTCTTCTTCAAAAAGGCGGTCACACTCCGTGCCTCATTGTTTGGTAAGGCAACGGCTTCAACCCATTTTGAGACGTAGTCCACAGCCACCAAAATATATTTCATCCCATAGGAACTCACAAAGGGGCCCATGAAATCAATTCCCCATACATCAAAGATTTCTATCTCCAACACATATTGCATAGGCATTTCATGCCTTTTGGAGATTGAACCTTGCCGTTGGCACTGCTCACAAGATTTTGCAAATTGGTTTTCATCATGATAGATGGAAGGCCAATAGTAGCCACATTCAAGAATCTTTGCAGCAGATCTATTGCCTCCATGATGGCCTCCAACCGGTGAGTCATGACATGCCTTGGGGATTGGCATGATTTCTTCCTCTGGTACGCACCTCCGAATGATGTTGTCAGCACACACTCAAAACAAATAAGGCTCCTCCCAGTAGTATTGCCGACAGTCCCTCAAGAATTTTTTCTTTTGATGAGGTTCTAACCCTTCCGGAATGACCTCGCTTACCAAGTAATTTGCAATGTCGGCATACCACGGAGCAAAGGTGTTGGAAAGTGCCAATATATGTTCATCGGGGAAAGCATCATTTATGTCAAGCTCTTCTTTAGGCCTCCCTGCTTCCTCAAGCCTTGACAAGTGGTCTGCAACTTGATTTTGAGTACCTTTTCGATCTTTTACTTCAAAGTCAAATTCCTGCAATAAGAGAACCCACCGAATTAGTCGAGGCTTTGCATCTTTCTTTGCCATGAGGTATCGAAAAGCCACATGATCCGTGTAGACTACCACCTTGGACCCTAACAAATAGGCCCGAAATTTTTCAAAAGCATACACAATGGCAAGAAGCTCTTGCTCGGTGATAGTGTAATTCATTTGTGCCCCATTGAGAGTTTTACTTGCATAATAGACCGGATGAAGTATCTTGTTGTGGCGTTGACCTAGCATTGCTCCAATAGCTACTCCACTGGCGTCACACATGAGTTCAAAAGGAAGAGTCCAATCGGGAGTGACAATAATGGGTGTCGTGGTAAGCCTCAACTTTAATTCCTCAAACGCTTTGAGGCACTTGTCATCAAACATGAATTTTGCATCCTTTTCAAGAAGCTTGCACATTGGGTGTGCAGTTTTGGAAAAATTCTTGATGAATCTCCGATAGAATCCGGCGTGGTCTAGAAAGCTTCGAACACATTTCACTGAATTTGGTGGAGGAAGTTCAGAAATGATTTCGATCTTTGCCCGATCAACTTCAATGCCATGCTTAGAAATCTTGTGCCCCAACACAATACCTTCATCCACCATGAAGTGGCATTTTTCCCAATTTAGCACAAGATTCGTTTCTTCGCATCTCTTGAGCACTTGTCTAAGATTTGCAAGACAATGCTCAAAGGAATCACCAACGACAGAGAAGTCATCCATGAAAACCTCTAGAAAATCTTCCACCATATCGGAAAATATCGACATCATGCATCTTTGAAAGGTCTCCGGGGCATTACACAACCCAAATGGCATCCGGCTAACCGCAAATGTCCCATAAGGACAAGTGAAAGTTGTTTTCTCTTGATCTTCCAAAGCAATGTTGATTTGGTTGTAGCCGGAGTATCCATCAAGAAAGCAATAGAAGGCTCTTCCCGCTAGCCGATCAAGCATTTGATCAATAAAAGGCATAAGGAAATGATCCTTGCAAGTTGCATTGTTGAGTTTCCGATAATCCGTGCACACTCTCCACCCGGTCACCGTTCTAGTAGGGATGAGCTCATTTTTTTCATTTTTAATCATGGTTATGCCCCCATTCTTTGGAACACATTGTACTGGGCTCACCCAAGAACTATCGGTGATTGGGTAGACAACTCCGGCGTCTAACCACTTGATAATTTCCTTTTTCACCACCTCTTGCATTGATGGATTTAGTCGCCTTTGATGCTCCACACTTTGCTTGGTGTCATTCTCCAATTGGATTTTGTGTTCACAAATACCCACGGGAATGCCACGAATGTCGGCGATTGTCCACCAAATTGCTTGCCTGTGCTCCCTTAGGACTTCCAATAATTGCTCTACCTGCACATCATTCAACAAAGAAGACACAATTACGGGTAAAGTATCATTAGAGCCAAGAAATTTATACCTCAAATGCGAAGGGAGTGGTTTGAGCTCTAGTTGTGGTGGCTCAATGATTGATGTCTTGGCGGGGGGAGTAGCTCTATTCTCTAAGTCAAGAGAGAGCTTTGCTGGCTTGTACGTATAGGATCCAAGACCCTCCAATGCATTCATCGATTCTATATATCCATCCATGTTTTCACCATCAAAATTTACTAGGATTGCCGCTAATGCCTCACCAAGGCATTGTTCTTCCATTTTTAATTCAACGGCATCCTCTAAACCACTTCTATCATTGAGATGCTCTCATATTTGTGGGGTAGCTTCATGCCCTTGCTAGCTTGAAAAGTGACTTCTTCATCATTCGCCAGGAACTTTATCTCATTTCTCTCAGAATCCATGAGTGCTCGGCCCGTAGCCAAGAATGGTCTTCCCAAAATGATAGGAATCTCTTTATCCACAGCACAATCAAAAATCACAAAGTCCGCGGGTAAATGGAACTTCCCCACTTTCACTAGTCAACATCCACAATTCCCACCGGTCGCTTGATGGAATGATCGGCCATTTGCAATCTCATACTTGTTGGTCTAGGCATACCCAATCCCGCTTGCTTATAGATGGCTAGTGGCATTAAGTTGATGCTAGCTCCGTTGTCACATAAGGCTCTTGCAAATTTACGTGCCCCAATAGTACAAGGTATAGTAAAAGCTCCCGGATCCTCCTTCTTTTGAACCGAGGTTGTAGCAATGATAGAGTTTACCCTGTGAGTCATGCTTACCACCTCATGCATTGAGGTCTTCTTTTTAGTGATCAAATCTTTCAAGTACTTAGCGAACCCTGGCATTTCTTGAAAAGCTTCTACAAAAGGTATATTCACTGTCAATTGTTTGAGAATATCGTAGAACTTTTCAAGCTTGCTATCATCAATCTTCCTTGCTAGCCTTTGAGGGAAAGGAGGAGGAGGTCTAGGAATAGGTGGAAGAGGTTGTGATGACTCGTTACCCTTTTCCTTTTCCTCTTCTCGATCTTCTTGTTGTGCTCTAGCCTTTTCCGGAATTCTTTCAATTTCAACAACTTTTGGTTTATCAACCACAACAAATTTTTTCTTTTCAACTTCGGTGACCTCTTGTTCTTCACCCTCAACCGTTTGTTTGGTCTCCACATCCTCAACTATGTGTTCATTCTCTCCAAGTAGCACTTTTCCACTCCTAGAGATGATTGCCATGACATGAGAGCTTGGACCACTTCCACTACCTCTTGGGTTTGCAATCGTGTCACTAGGTAGTGTTCCCTTTTGCTTGGGGTTTTGTTCCTTGGAAAGGTCTCTCATTTGCATTTCCAACTTTTGGATGGAAGCGGTATGAGAGCCAACGACCTCGGTCATGTTCCTCAATGATGCATCCAATTTTTCTTGATTTTGTAGCACTCTCTCTAGCATAGCTTCCAATTTTGAATCACTTGAGGACCTTTGGTTCGAATGTTGTCCTTTTGGATGAACATAAGGATTTTCACTCCGGTTAGAAAAATTGTTGTTGTTGTTGCCACAATTTCTTTGTTGTGAACTACCTTGGTCATACCTCCAATGTTGGTTTCCTTGCCCTTGCGGGTTTGGCCTCCATTGGTTTCGTGCTCCTTGACCTTGATAGTATTGCCTTTGATACCCTCCTCCTTGGGGGTTGTTGATATAATTCGCCTCTTCAAAATCTTCATTTGAATTGGATGGCATGTCCTCGACAACGTTGATTTTCTTTGTTTGATTTTCTGTAAACATCTTGGTCAACACATTGACATTAGTGGCCAACCCCGCAATGATTTGGTCTATCTCTTGGTTTTCCTTGATCAAATTTGTCAAAGAAGGAGCCCCATAAGCTATTCCACCTGATGAATACTCAGAATGCCATGCTTGATTATGTTTGGCCATCTTGTCGAGGATTTGAGTCACTCTAGCAAAAGAGTTGTCCATAAAAGATCCATCCGCTGCATTCTTTGCAATGGCTTGGTTCATGGGATCAAGACCCATGTAAAACTTACAACAACAACAACAACAACCCAGTATATTCCCACAAAGTAGGGTCTCGGGAGGGTAATATGTAGACAGGCCTTACCTCTACCCAAAAGGGCAAACAAAAAAACAAAAACAAAAGCAGCATTAGTTACACCACATACATCACATAAATAATTAACTAAACATAAGAGACATATGTACCATAAATAAATCGACATGCAATAATATTAAAACAGTAGCAAACAAAAATGACTACTATAAGAGAAAGCAAACTAATCCTCTATGGGTGGCCCTACCACGCCTCACCCACCCCGGAAAGGAGTACGAAAACTCTAAAAGCCCTTATCCTACAACCCTAATACTAGACCTCCAAACTTTCCTATCAAGAGCCATGTTCTCGGAAATTCGCATACTGGCCAAGTCCTGCCTAATACCTCTCCCCAGTATCTCTTAGGCCTCCCTCTGCCTCGCCTTACACCGACCACCGCTAGCCGCCCACAACTCCTCACGGGAGCATCGGGGCTTCTCCTCCGCACATGCCCGAACTACCGAAGCCTTGCCTCTCGCATCTTCTCATCCATTGGGGCCACCCCCACCTTCTCCTGAATAACTTCGTTCCTAATCTTATCTAACCTGGTGAGCCCGCACATCCACCTAATCATCCTCATCTCCGCAACCTTCTCAAGCAAAATCGAGTCAGGGAATCCATGATTTGGCGATCTCACCAAATATAGTTTAAAGCGATCCCACGCCTCATGTAAGTGTTCCCCTTGTTGTTGCTTAAAGAAAAAGATTTTATCTCTAAGCTCAGATTTCTTGCTTTGAGGGAACCATTTTGCTAGGAATGCCCGGATAAGTTCAGGCCATGATCGAATTGAATTTGGTGGCAAGTTTTGAAGCCACTTTCTAGCATCACCAGCCAAGAGTACTTGAAAACTCTCAACCTTAAGGCATCTTCTGAGACATTGGTTTGTTTGTGCATAGCGCACACTCCCAGGAAATTCCTCAAGTGTTGAGTTGGGTCATCATCGGTGGAATTCCTGAAAAACCCTTCCGCTTTGAGCATGGGGATTAGACCATGATCCACCTTAAACGTTGAGGCACCAACAGCAGGGGGTACAATAGCATTTGTGTCATCGATATATTCATCGATATCCGCAAAAGGATTCTCTTCCCCTTCGTCCTCGTAATCAGACATTGTAACCTATCACACCAAGCAAAACAAGCAAAGTATAATGGAATAGAATTAGATATCAAGTAAAGTACACACTAATGAGTAATTTCAAGACCGTATTCCCGGCAACGGTGCCAAAATTTGATAGGCTCAAATTACACTTTTACAATTAGTGTAAGGCGGTCGGTGTCAAATATAATAACCCAACTAGGTTGGGGTCGAATCCCACAGGGAATAGGTGTGAAATGATTACTTGAATTAGTGTGTTACCCGACTAAAATCTTGAATCTATTCCGTTAGAAGTAACATAGAAATGGTGTAAGAGTGATAGTATGAATGAAGGTTGATTTAGAATATTTAACTAGTGAAATGCTTAATGTAATAATTGAAAGAATTGATTAGACCAAGGTTCTATTCCCATAAATGTAGTGTAATGCCATCGGTGTTAATATGATATATTTCTAATGGTTGATTATTGATATGCAATTGATTTCTAAGCAACTACCCAATATTTCCCAATACTTAGAGTAGTATTTCCTCTCTTGCTTTTTCCCAAAAGTCTAAGAGTCACAATGGATAACAATCAATAAATATCAAATAAAACCCACTTATCCCTAAGCGATTCTATTAAACGAAGTGTAAGGCCTCGAGTTTTTGTTCTTTACTTCTTCCAAAATCTAACCCACTTTCCCAAGCAAGGTAGGACTTTAATGGCTTTAATTAGTGTTTGCAACCACCAATAATAAATGAAGAATGAGAAGTGAAGAAATATCAACCAACCATTATGCATATATTCAATGTTAAACACTCATTTACATAACACCCATTTAGGGTTCACAAGCCTTAGTATTTAAGTTTAGCCACACATGTTAAAATATAAAACACAAGGTGTAATAAATGTCATAAATGCTTACAAAGGAAAAGATTCTTCAACCAAAAGCTTCCAAAAAGATGAAGTAATAAAGTCTTGGAGTGTAGTATAAAGTCTCCACAAGATGCACTTACACAAAATTCTAAAAAGCTATTTATAGAGGGACCAAGATCCGACAAAAAACGGACATGTTTGCCCTTCCAGGTCACGTATGCGACCGCAGATCTGTCGCATAACAGGTCTGCGATCCGCAATCTTGAGAGGCGGCGCCGCGGATAGGAACCCTAGCTGTTCATGTGTTGATCGCGTAATCATTCTGCATTTTGCATGTTGATTATGCGACCGCAGAAAGCACCGTAGACTTGCCTCTTAGGTTTCCTTTGTGTTCATTATGCGGCAGAAGTGCGGACCGCATATTGGATGTGCGATCGCAAAAGACATCGCATTCTTGCCATGCATTTCAGCTCCATTCACTGTTTAGTTCTGCGATTTGGTTGCTTGTTTGCGGTCCGCATATGAAGTATGCGACCGCATAGTGGTCCGCAGATTTGCTCTTTTGCACAACTTGCCCTCTTTCTTATCTTTTTGCGTTCATTTTTGTGTCATTGATCTTTTCTTCCTCTTTATCTGTAAAACCACAAAATCACATGAGTATGAACTACATTTTGCAATGAAACAAGCTAATATACTGGAATTTAGTATGTAAATGTGCCGAATCTCTCCGGCACATCAAATACCATCAAAACCAAGAATTGTAAATCAAAATTATTCTTTTAACTATTAAACCTGCAAATTTGTCAAATGCGTCCGAAACACACTTAGACTCTCCGGATCACAACCAAACTTTCACACAAGTTCCAATCAACTAAATGAACCTAATAAATGTCTTAAAAACACAATAGGAGTTTGGTAATATCAAAGTCAACTCTCGGTCAAACCTATGAACTCTCTAATTTTTCAAATTGTCAATTTTTGGCAAATAAAGCCAAAACCTTGTAGGAACATTCAAATTCAAATCCAACATACGCCCAAGTTCAAAATCACCATACAGAGGATACATCAAATTACCAAGTTGAAGGCGTTTACTCAAAAGTCAATGCTTTGTCTATTCTTGAGTTTAAAGCTTCCAAATTGAGAACCACTCTATTAAATCCATCCCGAACAACTCGAAAATCAAAATCAACCATGCACGCAAGTTATGATAAACCGTGTGAGAGGCTACTCAAAGTGGCAAAGCGTAAAACGAAATATTAGAACTCAAAGCGACCAATCGGATCGTTATACAAACTTATTTGATTAAATTTGAATTGTCATTTTCTTAATCCAAAAAACAAAAATCCAAATCAAAATTTTTATATTCGATCCAAAGAGCCCAATGTCCACTCCTAGGCATAAGGATGTGATTTTTTAGTTCGCCGGCATTAGCTCTTTAACTTATTTTTTTTAAAAAAAAAGAGGAAAAAAAAACCTATACCTATCTGGCGGAGGTGCTTATTCAGCTACGTGTGTGTATCACAGAAAAGATGGCGAAAAGGGGCCCGTAGATCCTGGATACGTTGAATCTAGAAAACCCGGAATTGGCTGTTATGTCTTTAATATGTAAAAAATTCCCTACAAGTGTACCTTTCTTGTCTTTTCTCGCAGTACTGAAAAAGGCTTTGAATTTGGTCTGAAGTGGTGGAAGTTGTAATAGGGCTCAACAGAACAGCATTGTGTAAGTTCACTTTTAAAAATTACCAGTTCTTTATTTGTGGAAGAAAATTAGATTTTATCTGAAAGTGAGAACAGATCTTCATTCTTCTGTTTTGGATCTCTTTTATTTTTGCTTGTTTGTGAAGGTGCTAGTTTGCATAGGTGATATCGTTCATAATTTGGTGCTTTTGTCTGTCTTGAAGGGTTTTTGGGGAAAGGGTTTTGCATGTTAATTCCAGTTCTGAATTTTGTATTTAATTGTTACTTTTAAGTAATGGAAAGCAATTAATTTATGATCAGGAAATATGATGCCAGGGAATAGTTGTTTTGACTTGCAAGGCTCCATGAGGGCTAATCATCAACAGCTTCAATATTATCAGTCTCATTCGAAACAAGGGGCAATTAATGCAAATTTCCCCCTCACTATAGGTAGTATGCAGCAGGACTGTAACCAGAATATTTCTTTGGCTGATCGGGGTAAGTCTGCAAGTGATGAAGATGAACCAAGTTTTACTGAAGATGCTGCTGATGGTCTCAATGACCTGAATAGGGGAAAAAAGGCAACCCCATGGCAGCGTGTGAAATGGACCGATCAGATGGTGAGGCTGTTGATCACTGCTGTTTCTTACATAGGCGAAGAGACTGCTGCAGAGTATGGTGGAAGAAGAAAATGCTCTAATTTGCATAAGAAAGGGAAATGGAAGTCAGTGTCAAAAGTCATGGCTGAAAGGGGTCATTTTGTTTCACCTCAACAGTGCGAGGATAAATTCAATGACCTAAACAAGAGGTACAAAAGACTCAATGAAATCCTTGGCAGAGGAACTTCCTGTGAGGTAGTTGAGAATCCTGCTCTTTTGGATGTGCTTGATCACGTATCAGAGAAAGGAAAGGAGGAAGTTAGGAAAATCTTAAGTTCAAAGCATCTGCATTATGAAGAGATGTGTTCCTACCATAATGGGAACCGTTTACATCTGCCTCCAGACCTTGAACTGCAGCGTTCGTTACGATTGGCTCTTGCAAGTAGAGATGAGCATGATGACAATGATGTTAGGAAGCACCTGCAAGATGACAATGATGAAGATGATCACGAAACTGACTTGGTGGAGGACCGAGATGAGTATGAAGAGAATCATAGCTTGCCTAGGGAGCACAGGTTACATGGGATGTCAGGAGGTTTCTCAAAGAGGATAAAACAATGCCAGGGTCATGAAAATGTTACTTTTGGTAATGCCTTGACTACTCTCGATGGTAATAGGACTTTCAGATCTCAACCTCAGAAGGCAAACACTGATGCCAATCAAATGTTTTCCGGATGCAACAAAGCTGATATTCCGCAGAAACAATGGATGGATCATCGTTCGTTTCAGCTAGAAGAACAGAAGATACAAATTCAGGCGCAAATGTTGGAATTGGAGAAAGAGCGTTTCAATTGGAAAACATTTAGCAGGAAAAAGGACATTGAATTGGAAGGGATGAGAATGGAAAATGAGAGAATTAAACTTGAGAATGAATGTATGGCATTGGAGTTGAAGCGAAAGGAAATGCTTGCCGAAAATGTTTAGGCTATTGCTGTTACGAAAGCTTAGCTGTATCAGGGAGCGTGCATCAAAGTTTACATTTCTTAGGGAAGAAGGAAAACCGCCTCAGAATCAGGTCTTTTTAGGATATTAACTGTACAAACTGCAAATTACTTCTTTGCCCAATGTTGGCTAATTCTCTTGCATGTATTCTAGAGTTTCAGTTATCCTTGTAAACTCGGTTGATGGATTCTGATTGTATATTTTGAAAAGAGATCAATCCTGTAACTCTCTTGGGTTTTAGCTTGTCCTTTCTCCTAATGACTGTATATGTCTTGCTTACCGTCTAAAAATGATATACTTGTTGCAGGGTCCTCTTCAGAGCTGGTTCTAGGAAGCCCTCATCGTTTTATCTGCTGATGTTTCTAACACACTAATCAAACGTAGCTCTATCATTGAGGAACTAGTGTGTTCATCGAATTTTCCTTTTTTTTAGGGCAGAAGGAACACCACTTCAGAATCATGTGTTTCCTGCTATATTAACGGTACAAACTGCTTATTTAATGTTTCTCTCAATATTGGCTAATGTTCTTGCATGGATTTCAAATATAGCATTTATATGTTGGCTAATCTTATTGTATGGATTTCAAAGCTAGCATCTGTATGTCGGCTGATACTGGTTCCTGGACTTAATAGCTAGCCGTCCTCTTTGTCATTCTAGTTGATGGGCTTCTGGTTCTATGTTTCGAAAAGGGATCTCAGTCCTGTAAATCCATTGGAATTTTAGTTTGCTCTTCGTTCTCTTAAAGACAGTACTTCACTGGCATACCATCCATTAGTGGTAAGCTAGCTGCAGGATCCTTTATGTAGCTGGCTCCAGGAAGCCCTCATTTTAATCTTATCTATTACTAATACTTTTTACACCCCATCACATACGGGGTTGTTTGAAGAATGTGTGTGATTTTCTTTTTCATGACATGAACTGTTGTCTTAAATTCCTTATTTAGGCTTTGATTTAAATAACATCGTGGAGTGTGATGGAAGAACCTTTGGCATCTTATAAAAGTTTACAGTTTATTGAATCTAAAAAGGTTGCAGGCCGAGGGAAGACATTTGAAAATTCAGAATGGTGTCAATTTCATGGGGCTGTTTTAGATGCATGGTTGCCCGATCATATAAGTAGTTGACAGTATTATCATATTGCTGTAAAGTTTCACTTAATGTCCCTGGAATTTCCAACTCCCTATAACAACACTATAGCAGGGTGTTTAAGCTCTTAAAGTAGCTTGCTACAGATTTTTTAAGGCAGTACCTTCCCATATATAAATGGTTTTTCCATTTGTAGTCTTCATAAGAAGCAAATTGTACTCATCTTGGAGTTTACAAGGTATAATTTGATTATTTTTTCTTTCCTTATAAAAAAGGTATCATTTGATTACTGATTTATTCATATTACTTTTGCTCTTAATTTCTCCAAGTTGATTTGTTTTGATTTGAAGGGAAGTATTTGAAGACCTTTCTGGAAGTGCGGAAGTGGTTTCTTCTTTCGAATATCAGGTCAGTCATTTATTGAATTTTGTTTGTGTAAAATATTTGTTATCCTTGGTTATTAGTATATGTTTTTACCTTAGATCTACCTCCTTTACATTATAGTTTAGAATATCAAGTCATCATCTCGGACTACTGTTGTTCTTTGTTTCTTTCTAGGGTACCCTACTCTGCGCCCCTCTAACTCAATACAGCGGGGAGATGTTGTTAAGTAATGGGTGAGGGGATGAGAAAGTGATGGAGCATGAAAATGGCGATCTCTTTCTGGAGTGCACATATAGTTTAACAAATTGCATATATACGAAAATCACTACGCACTTATGGACATGAGTTCCGTGTATCGATTTTGTATGACAAGGTAGGCTAACTCTCATTGTTCCCACATTACCTTTTTTTGACACAAAGGTCACTCCCATGGTTCTCATTGAACATCTACAAGAAGGTGAAGCAACAAGTGGCTTTCCTAAGGGCTAAGGCTATGGACCTTGACACATGTTTTAACTGAGAAAATCTCTCATATCTCGTTTCTTCGAGTTGATTACTCAGATGATCACTGAATTTTGAAAATGATGGAACAAAGTCACTTAACTTTAGTTTGTAACAGGTAAATCACTCAACTTTTCCTAATGCACACAGATAGTCGCTCAACCGGAAATGTCAAACTTTCCGATGGAAAAAGATGACATGCAGTCTACATGGAATTTTTTATTATTTGACCAAATAACACCCAAACAATAACATTAAAACTCTGCCCATACACCTGACCCAACCCGTTGAATAAAAATCCACCCACTTAATAAATAAACACTAAAGACTAACCAAACCCTCTGACCATTATTTCACGCTGCTCTTCTTCTCCATGGTTTCACTTTAGTCCGAAATTGAGCTTTTCAACATGGAATTGGAAGGCGCATCAAGTAGAAAATATAAAAAATCTCAAAGGAAGGGATCCATCTCTTCCCCACAACCATTGTTTAATGTGGATTTGAACTACTATGCCAGAGGGTATTGCACAACACATGAGAGGTACTCTTAACAAATATTATTTTTTTGTCTTATAAATTTTTTTAATATGCTATTTGTTGTTATCGAAGAACAACAGGACTAGTGTTTTTTAATACTTTACAACAACAACAACAGCTACCCAGTATAGTGGGGTCTGGGGAGGGTAATATGTACGCAGGCCTTACCTCTACCAGATAGGGCAGAGTGTTTTTAAATACTTTAGTGTTTTTTAATAATTTAGCTGTTATAAATTTTTATATATGTGGGTTTGTGGCTTATTATATATATGGGTTTCTTATTCTTTTGGAATTAGGATTTATTATAGGTTAGGGTTTTAACATGCAAGTGTGTTAGAGTATTAATTATTTGTATGGTTGAACTATTTTTGAACTCTTTATTTTGTATATTCTGTGGGAGTGGTTGGAAATTCTAGATGGGGTATTTCAGGAAAATAGTGTTTTGAGTAATACGATGATGGGGATGTGAATACTATAGAAGTTGAAGTGAAGTTGCTAATGATGTACTAGCTGAAGTTGTCGAAGGTGATGAGTGTGTGAATACTGTAGAAGTTGAAGTTGCTAATAATGTGAATGATGTACAAGTTGAAGCTGTATATTCTGTTGAAGTTGTTGAAGGTGGTAAATAGGTTTCTATTATAGTATAGCTAGGTAAAAACCCAATTTTTACCCAATTTAAATTGAACTTAACCCAATTTTTGAAGCAATTTAATCTTTCTCAGTTGTTAAATTACATATCAACCGCCTAATGATCAATGAATAAACATGGGCAAGAGTTATTCAATTGTGGAATAGTACAAATTATTTACTATTCTTTTTTTGATGTATTTTGAAGCGATTTATCAAGTATGTAGCCCCTCATCCCCTCCCATAAGAAAAAATCAGATCAATCCACATTCTCACTAAATAAGATATTATAGTGTAAATAATATTTATTTTATTATTTCGCAAATGAAGAAAATATAAGCGGTTGTACTAGTTGAAGTGGCCATAATTTTCTAATTTTTATCAATCCCTCTTTCTCAGGTTTTCTTTGTCTTAAGATCTATCGTACGAGAAGACGAAGAAAAGACATAATAATAATTAATAAAAAAATGAGACATAAATAATAAATAAATACACAAATACCATGCGGGCCATTATTTGTAGATGAGTGCTACATTTCTCAGAAAAGTATAATGGCCGCAAAAGTAGAATATTGTGCGGCCATTGTTCCAAAATGGATATCAATCATAAAAATTAGAGCTAACCTAACAAAGTCCCCTCAGTGTCATGTCAATATCTACTCTTTAAATGGTAGTTGGAAGATACAAGTATAATTTCATATAAAAGTTATATATGTACATTGTATAAAAGTTATATACATTGTTATATGCATATACAGTGCATTCTGTATAACAATGTATATAACTATCATATATAGACTGTTATATAGTGTATAAAATTTATATATACGCTATTATACATTTTATAATTATTTTGTATAAAGTGTAATGTAAATTTGGCAGTGTATCCCTAATGTATAGTTAATGTATCCTGAGCAAATTTATGTATTCAAAGTGTATATACTGTTTTACGATGTATAAAAATATATATATTATTCTATGATGTATAAAACTTGTATATACACTATTATACATTGTATAAATTTTGTATATAAAGTGTATCATGCATTTATGTATCCCTAATGTATCATTAATGTATCCCGAGCATTTTTGTGTAATGTATAAATTGTTCTATGAAGGATATTGATGCTATATAGTTAATACTTACACCTTAACTGTCTATGCTTTGTTGTTGTTTTATAAGGTAATTGCCAATAAAATGCTTTAAATGGTGCTATTTGGTTTTGCGGAGGGAATATTATATGTGAGGAAGCAAGATAGAAGCGTTTGGAGGCAATACTGTGAAGAAAATACCCACTCGAGAAGTACCCGAACACAAAGAGCAAAAGAAAATGACTGGACACAACCGCGGTGGACTGCAGTGCAGAGCGCGAAGACAAAGCAGAGAAAATAAATGAGGCAGTGTTCGTCGTGGTCGACCATGGTCCACGCCGCGGCCGCGGTGAACTGCTCACAATCCAGAAATTTAAGGGCCAAAGTATCAATTTGGGGAAACTTTTGTAAAACCATTATAAGATGTAGAAACTCTTATTTTGAGATTACTTTTGAAATAAGAACAAGTGTGAGAGATTACCCAAAACATCACAGTTCTTATCTCTTCTATTTTTTTTGCAATTCTTCCATTATGAATAATTTAGTAGTTTTATCTTTCGTTGTTATAAGTAGCTAAATACTTTAATCTAAGGTTTTGGTGATACCCATTGGGGATGACTTGGTTGTTATATTAATATAGATTTGAATTGGTTGTTAATCTCTATTTGTTCATCTACGTTTTGATTGTGGTTGGTTGAAAGGGCCCTCAATTATCCGTCCCTATTTAGTATGTATCTGCTTGAGAGAGAGTGCATATTTAGGTGATTGTATGAACAACATCACTCACGGAGTATGGACGAGAGTCTTAACCGAGGGTTTAGAAGTTGGATTAGAGATAACAATACATTGGGTGCAATATAAGTGAACCGTAATATGAATCTAGCTAGCGTAGCTTGAGAAAGTGCGTCTAGTAAATTATCATAATTGCTCGAGAAAGATTTATAATAGGTGGAGCGTTCATGATTGATAGAGACAACTAACTCTTAGTTATAAAACATATTCAACCAAGGAAATCAACAACGGGGGAAATCATTACCTTGGACCTTATTCCAATTATATACAAGCAAGCTTAGTTAACTTTCAGTTGTTAATTATTTTAGTTTAGTTGTTAGATATATCATCAATTGTGAATTACAAAGTTTGGGGAAATTGATTATATGAATTTAGTAAGTCCGACAAAAGTAATTGATAACACCGTTAATTCCCCGGCAACAACGCTAAAATTTGATAACGCCAAACTATGCCTTATAAAAAGACACACACGGACGTAGCAAATATAGTCTGAGTAATTCTGCCCAGAGTCAAACAACATAGAATTAATATATCAATTACTTTTGTCGCACTTACTTTTACCGGGGAATTAACGATGTTATCAATTACAATTGAAAGAAGTACAAAAATTCTTAGTGTAGTCAGTTTTCTCTATAATATTTGTGTAATTAATTTTTCTTACCTTGGTCTATTTTTATTGTCGTTTCTTGTTTATTTTCTTAGTTTTGAAAAATTGCATCATATAATGAAAATTGGTCGAATGATAGTTGTTCATACTTTGATGATCATTGTCCTTATTGTGGAGGATCACACTCGTGGCAAATTATTTAAATTCTCTCGGGGGTGGATCGTGTGCACAATCTCAAACCCATGAGTGGAGTATTTTTGATAAGTGTGATTTTCAAAATGGTCACCGAGATGATTGTGGTTATTTGTCCTTCCCTTCCCCAAGCCCCCACTATGATGATTCTACTTTTTGTGATGAAAATTATAAGGCCATGGGAGTGGAAGAAGTTGAGCATGACCGAAATGGAGAGTTCAAGCTCATGTTGGAGTGCTTACTTGAAGGAAGAAACAAAGAACAAAATGCCTTGGAGGAGCTTTTGGAAAATAGTCTCCAACATGACATGGCACTTGAAAGTTGTCACTCACAAATGAGAGAAGTGCTTGAAGCTTTAGAGGTCCAACAAGCCTCGGAAGTTAATGAGAGCAAAGAACTTTCCTTAGATGTGGAAGCCAAAAATCCTTCATTGGCACTTGATCAAAGCCAAGAAGAGTCCAATTCCGAGGAACAAAGTGATCATTACTTTGAGGATTCAAGAATTGAACATCCGCCAACCGACTCCATGAGTGTTAATGATGCCAAAAAAAATGGGATTAGAGTCAGCCAATGTAAATGAAAATTTGGTTGAGATTGACTCTAGCCCGAGGGAAAAAGAAGATGTCAAAATCCGAAAAATTTTGCAAAGTGAAGGTTTGAAGTCGCATTCCAAGCATTTTTCAAAATTGGACTTATGTGGTGATATGAGAATTGATCTACACGACTCAATGAGGGATTGCAAAGAGGAAAGGCAACAACCATTCATCTTACAATTTGAGGGAACAAGGAGGCAAAACATTCCTCACATGAAATCCAAGAAGTGCAAAATGAAGAACTTAAAGCTAGACTCGAACATCAGCTTACCACCCCTGATCGCTCGAGGTCACAAGCTTGATTCCAAGCTAGGTGGCCAGATCATATCATCCAAGTGGCGAGAAAAATGTGTTAATTTTTTCTTCTTCTTGGAGCATGGAAAGCAAAGGTATTGGAAGGATGCAACAACAAACCAAATGGTTGGAACAAAGTGCGAGGTACCCGCACGAAGGACCAAGCTTGGGAGAAGCCTGAGTACCCCATGAGCTGCTAGTGCTTTGGCTTTTGGCCTACCAGGGAGTTTCTTTTACTGTCTTATTAATATGGTGTGCATTGGGGACAATGTATAATTTTAAGTGTGGGGTGAGGCGATTATCTGGGTGACTTTCTATAATATTTTAATTGTGTTAGTTTTATTGAATAATTAATTTTTTTTAGAAAAAAAAATGGAATATATAGACTCTTCCTGATGACGGATCCTTTAGACAATTTTCTTGAGGGATGCTAGTCTAGAAAAAATATCAAAAAGATTTTTTATTTTTTTATTTTTTTTTTGTAATGTAGTAACTCCCCCTTGGTTTGTTTTTAGGTCACGGTTTTTTCCAAAGGTTTAGCTTGAAACGGGTATAGGTAGATTTTTTTTTTGTTTTAGGTTAGGATTAAGGGTGATGAGCTTAAAATTGAAGAAGAAAAAAACCTCAACGTTCTTACACCTGAACACGATAGACACTAGAGTGTAGCGCTTAGCTTCAAGGGTTGAATCTTATTTAAGTGCCTTAAAAACTGTATGTTTGTACCTACCTTGAATACTCAAAGAGAATGACTTGATGAACTTGTATGCAAACAGAGAGAGATTGTATTGGGGTTTGCAGATATGCGGTAATTATGTGAGAGAAAATACAAAAAAGGAAGAGAGAAACATAATATTTTACATATATGGTGCCTTAATTGTAGGAAGTAACTATATTTAGATTTTTTGATATAAAGGATAAAAGTATTTATAGGATGTAATATTTTAAAATGATATTTATTATCGATAAATAGGGTACTAAAATTTTTTATAGGGTGTAAAAATTCCTTCAAGTTTTCTCTACCCAGTCCGGCCCGACCCACCCGTATTTTCTTTTATGATTCATATTCCGAATTGGGTTCATTCATGTAGTTATCGAATGAACTGAGTTTCACACCCTTGGTCTGGATTCTGAGGAAAATAAAAGTCAGAAGAATTAACTAAAGTTTTAAAGACCAAATAGATCCTGACCATTGAACTATATCAGAGCACGTGTTAACGTATGAATGCCCTATTGAACTTAACGGGAGGAAATTTTACTGGACTAGATCCCTCAGGAATCAGGATTGTCAGCATAAGTTACCAAGGGATTATCTTCTTCTTTAAGGTATCGAACTCTATTTTCTAGATTCGGTGAAGGAAACACAACACCTAAAAAGATACAGAAGGAAAATATTTTCTGTTGCCCCCTTATTATCTTCCCCTTAGAAACCCAAGGATTGTAAACATATCGTGCATGATTCTTTTCAAAAAAATTCGTTGCAGAATAAGTGCATAATATTCTCGCTTTATGTTGCGTGCATGGTTTAAATTATGCTTTTAACTACCCTCAGCTGGAAAGAAACACGACAACTATATTATATTTCATTTATTCATGTTAAATTTGACAAACTAGATCCACACCTAGGCATTTACATCATATATGTACACCTTCTGGGACCAAATGTCAATCGTTGGCAACCATAGCATCCATGTTGGAACCATTTTCAATTCTTCGTATCAACAGTCTTTTCTCGGGAGGAAGGTCCTTCCCCTGAGGAGAAGCATCAGCATCAACGATAATCATGTCTTCCTCCGAAAAATCTCCTCTTAAAACACCCATTGCTACTTCGTTCTCAACCATCTGCTGAATCACTCGTTTAATGGGTCGAGCCCCATAGTTAGGGTCGAAGCCCATATTCGCCAGTAGGCTGATAGCTTCCTGCGTATAATGAAGATCAATTTTCTTCTGTTTGAGTCTGTCTTTCACCCTTCTCATCTGCAAAGAGAAAAAGAGAACTAGTCGTCAGGTTCTAAGAACCTCTAATATCAGCAGTATAACTTCAGAGGGAGACCTTCGCTTTCTCACGATAGAGAGAAGGTTTTATAGAAAATGAAATAGATAATCAGCCACATGTTATACATAGCACTCAGCAGTTCCACGTCGAATTATCTCATGAAACAGAAGAAAAATCTCTTCAAACAGAGACGATGGATGAAATAAAGATAAGAAAGAGCAACTAATATAGTAATGATAATGAAAACAGAAAGTTTTGTTCTACAAATATTTTCAATTAATGATATTGTCAGGTAGCCTCGGTAACTTTCTTTCCCAAACCTCACCAAGGTTATGTTATGGCTGCAGATGCGATGATGAGGTTAAAATAAAGAAATAGCCAAACATTTTCCCCAAATTAAGAACCACAAAGAACAGATATCAAATTATGTTTCATCTTGGAGAAAGCTTAACCACCAGATGAAATGATATATTTTACATTATACTCTGTTAGAAAACTACTGCAAGAGCAGACATTAGACAGGATGCGCCGCAGTTCTCAAGCTTGACATACTCAACCATGCACTCATCAGAAAGCAGCAAGAAGGACAAACTAGGACGACGACCACCAAGTAAATGAGATGTACTTATGTGTAATGTTGAAATCTAATAGACACTAAAATATTTTTTTGTTCTCACACAGAAAACTGAAATTTACAGAGATAACGCACAAACAGTAAACTGCTGTAGTGCTTATAAAGCTCTTAAAGTCTAGTAATCAGAAAGCAGATGACACCACAGCAAACAGAAAACAACACAGAAGAAAAACGTATGAAGTCAGGAGAATCAGAATTCAACAGATTACAAATCTGTATTACCTGGAGCTCAACAATTCTGCTAACTTGCTTAAGGTCCAGAGGTTGGAAAACAATGTATTCATCAATCCGATTCATGAATTCAGGCCGGAAAGTCTGTCTTGCCAATTCAATAACCTGCTTTTTCATCGCATCATAAACTGCCTCCTGGCTATCTCGAGTGTTTTGCAGCGTCTCAAGAATGTAATGTGACCCGATGTTTGATGTCATTATTACAACAGTGTTTGTGAAACTAACAGTCCTCCCTTGAGAATCAGTTATTCTCCCGTCATCCAACAACTGTAAGAGAATGTTAAAAACATCATGATGCGCTTTCTCAATTTCATCAAAAAGGACCACAGAGTAAGGCCTCCGACGGACCACTTCAGTGAGTTGCCCACCCTCTTCATATCCAACATAACCTGGTGGTGCACCAACCAACCGTGAAACAGCATGTTTTTCCATGTATTCACTCATGTCAATACGCACCAGAGCGTTTTCAGTATTGAAAAGGTACGCAGCAAGAGCTTTTCCAAGTTCAGTTTTGCCAACTCCAGTGGGACCCATGAACATGAAGCTTGCAATGGGCCGATTTGGATCGGACAGGCCTGCCCGAGATCGCCTGATTGCATCAGCCACAGATTTTACTGCCATATCCTGACCAACAACTCTTTTGTGAAGTTCATTCTCTAAAAAGACAAGCTTGTCCCTCTCAGACTGCTGAAGGTTTGATAGTGGTATACCCGTCCACTTGCTAACAATTTCAGTAATATCAAGATCTGTTACTTCTTCACGAAGCAACGAACTCCCAGACTTGCGGTAGTCTGCCAGGTTTTTCTCTGCTTCTCCTAGCTGCCGTTGAAGGGAGATTAGGGTGCCATACTTGAGTTCAGCAGCACGATTCAAGTCATACTCACGTTCAGCGGCTTCCATCTCTAAGTTCACCCTGTCAATCTATGCAACGGAAAAAAGTGAGCAGTAATCATGAGAAAACAAAGAAAAACTGCAACTTTGATTTGACCTCATCAATGAAAGATGCAATTTACCTCCTCCTTTATAGAACGTATACGTGTCATCAGATCTTTCTCGCGTCCCCACTGTTCATTTAACTCTTTCTGCTTTGCCTTAAGGGACTTCAAATCACTTTCTAGCTTGTTAAGTCTTTCTTTAGATGCTTTATCCGTGTCATTTTTCAGGGAGAGTTTCTCCATTTCCAACTTTAGCACTGCCCTATCTATTTCATCCAATTCAGTTGGCTTTGAAGTAATTTCCATTTTTAGTTTTGCAGCAGCTTCATCAACAAGATCAATGGCTGAAAAGCAAGAACTGAGCATAAGTGAAAAGCTCCAAGTAACGTATGTCAGATCACGCACAGCTAAAAACATTTAGAAGAAGCTTGAAAATCTGGATCCATTGATCCATTCAATGCAATAAAACATGTAAAGAAGCCATAAAAATAAGCTACTTGTAACCCTGTAACTTTCTTATTACGTAAAAGCAACATTAGGCTGCTTTATTATTTGAAGATATCATGAAAAACGTTCACAAGAATTTTATAGGAATGAAAAGCAAGTATTTCAGACCTACCCTTGTCCGGCAAAAATCGCTCGGTGATATATCGATCTGCAAGAACTGCAGCTGATACAAGAGCGCTGTCTGATATTTTAACACCATGATGCAGCTCATATCGTTCACGCAATCCACGAAGGATGGAAATTGCATCTTCTACAGATGGTTGGCCACAATATACTTGTTGAAATCTGCGCTCCAGAGCAGGGTCCTTCTCAATGTACTTCCTATATTCATTCAAAGTAGTTGCTCCGATACATCTAAGTTCACCCCGACCAAGCATGGGTTTCAACAAATTCCCTGCATCCATGGCCCCACTAGTAGCGCCTAGACACAAAGCATAAGCAAACACAATGATTAGGAAGGTATAAACAAACTAAAAAAAATTTAGAATATAACGTATCAACATAATTTGACCAAGTAACACTCGCTGAATTAGTTACTAATATAAGCCAGCTACAAACAGAAACTATATCTTGGGTGTAAAGGTACCTTTCTCCTTTACCCGGTTGCATACATAAAGGACATCATCAGTAATGTTTTATCAGCTTTATGGAACAGAAAAATAAACCTATTCCAATCATTTCCAAGGTCCGGGCTCAAATTAACAGAAAAGTAAACTTCAGTTCAAGCATTTCCCAGCTCCAGGCTCAAATTTAAAAATGGATCACTTAAAACACAATCACGAAGCAATAGTGCTTTTTAACCTCACTAGAATGAAGAACAAGTGTTTCCCAGTGACATCAAATGACTTAAAACATGAACTTTGGATTGTTTAAGATTGAATTAAGCAAGGATAAAAATCATCCAACAAAAAGAGCAGTCACTACTTGCTGTCCACACGCCATGAGATTTGAAAGCAGACAAGCAGTTTGAGTCAGCACTTATCTTTAATATCGAACTCTATAAATAATGGAGTAGAAATTTGATCTTAGAGAGAAAGATTGCATTTGGCGAATTTTCTAACCAGCTGGTAGAAATAAACTTCTTCCTTCATGGAGAAATGGATATTAAAAAGAAGTACCAGACCTGCACCAACTACAGTGTGTATCTCATCAATAAACAATATTATCTGCCCATTGGATGAAGAGACTTCCTTTAAAACAGCTTTCAGCCTTTCCTCAAAATCTCCACGGTACTTTGCACCAGCAAGCAAGGCACCCATATCGAGAGATATCAACTAAATAAAATGAAAAGGAAAACGGAAATCAAATTACAGTATTAGCACTTAAAAGTCGAAATTAAAAAATCCTAATAGACAATTAAGGTTCAAGCTACAGAAGGCTTTCCTCGGAATCCCACTCTCAAATTTGAAACTTCAGAAACTTATGTCCAACTACTTTACTTTAGGAGGCATCATAATTTAGTTCCACTCTTTTTAGAGAATGAGGTGGTTCGTTTCCTTTTCTCCTACCCCTTTGCTGAGTGAGGGGTTGGGTTCAGAAAAGAGAGCTTTTTTAGAGTGAGGAGGTTCGTTTCCTTTTCTCCTACCCCTTTGCTGAGTGAGGGGTTGGGGGTTTGAGAAAAGAGACTAACTCATCGGACTAGCTTAGATGATCAAAATTCAGTTTGACATTTGAGTGCGGTGTTATGCATATCTCACTTAGTATCAAACTCGACTGAAATTGCTCCCAGAAATGATTAAAACAATATGTTACTTAGCCACGGTCATTCATTTGAGTAAAGACTGCATCAACAGTCTTTAGCAGACTCATATCTTGAAAAGAAAATTATGATCCAATAATACTGGCGTCATACATGTGAATCACTGCAACACGAGAAACAGAACTATTTGCAGTAAGCAACAAATTACGGGCCTTACGGCTCATAGTTCTCAAGAGAAAGGTAGCAGGTTTTCAACCATTGATTTATTTCTTCAAGACCTGCCTTTCCCAGATACAATCTTTCTCAAATTTAAGAGAAAGCAATCGAATGCACACTACGCAAAGGCCATCTTCCAAGATCTTGCATATGCACAATCACTTGACCTTTTCGCAATAAAATAAAGTCAATCAAATTAAGACCAAGGAAGAGAAGTTATAACCTTCCGATTCATCAAAGGTTCAGGAACATCACCGCGGACTATCCTTTGAGCTAACCTGCATGGATGAGGAGCAGAAAGCATAATGATTCCCAGGTTAATTGTCATATAGATTTGGCTGATACCATCTTTCACCTCTCTTTTTCCTGATTTCTTTTAAAGACTAAAGACCGTGTCAAAATACCAAAAGAATCAAAGTAATTATAGGATAATATTGCCTAGTCTCGTTGTATCTGAATAGGAGAATATGTAAAATATTTTTATATGATATTTTGGAGTATTCTTTACTTAACTACAAGAGAAAAATCACTATTCATATCATTAGCATAATATAAATACTTAAGCTTTACTAGAATAAGAATCCTTTATAAAAAACACTCTCATTGTGTCAATAATCAAGTCAATAAGTACTCTCTTCTTTTCTCATGATACCGAAACCTCTATTCTCATAGTAGAGACTCAATAACTTCTGTCTAGCGGCGGCCCAACCCGCCAATATTTTCTTTGGTTGCTGCTCCCCCCTCTCTGGAGGCTATTCTAGCCGTTGTGTGCATCATTCCAGTCAGTGGGAGTAGAATATGTCCTAGTCTTATATGTAGTAGGAGTAGAATATATATTATATACAGGGCTCGTTGTATCATATATTTAAAAAGATAGATTTTCTCCCGTACATTCTCACAGTCCTTACCTTCTCCTCCCGGGATGGTGGGAGAGAAATATCTTATATCAAAGGAAAGGAAGAACAATTTCTTGCTCGACTTCTTTTTCACATGTTAAGAGCATCTTTGCCTTAATTATAAGGTTGATTTTTAAAATTTGGATAACTATATCAATCATTCTAATCAATACCTCAAATCCAACCTAGTTGGGATCATTATATGAATCCTCCATCTATTTTGCACTTTTAAGATAACTTAAGGGTGTTTGTTAAAACTAGAGGGTCTCTATATCTCACATTTGATATACAAATCTCTAACCAAATTAAAAGCTCATGGCAAACGCAAAACCTAATGTAAGAGCAATAGCGACTAGGCTCCAACTCTAACTAATTACTATTGCATGCTTTTGATAATTTGCTTTCATTGTGCTATGTTCATAATGAATCCACGTAGATTCTGAGAGATTGTAGGTGTTTCTAGATGACTTCTCTTCATGTAATTTTAGATCCAGTTCATACCTTTTCAACAGCTTTAGTCATCATAGTCTCACCAATAAACCAATGAACTTGGAAGGCCTAGGAAAGACATGATGGAAATGTGGCCATCTCTCAATTTACTATCAGTGTGTACTACATGCACCTACACATGGACACACCCATTTTTGGTGTGTATACATCCATCTGACGCCATATATTTACGATGCTCATCTTGTCAATGTAGTGACTTGGACTCAACCATTTTTGGGCCATATAGTACATCCATCTGACACCACATATTTACAATGCTAATCTTGCCGATATTGTGGGTCTTAAAATTCCAACCTTTACTCCTATATAACCCTGTTTATCTCACCAGTTTCCATAGACCTTATGTTCTACTTTAGTAGCTATATCATTATCGCAAAACATTTCCATGGGCTTCCTTCAATTCGGCCATCATATTATATTGTTACATATTCATCTATCATGTCATTCTATTGAAAGATCGAGTCTAGATATCTGAATTTTTTGTCTTGACACTAATATCCTATCTAACCTCACTTCAAAACCTAAACTTGCATTGCATATCTTCTGTTTAACCTTTTTTTTTTTTTGAGAAGGTAACATATAACTTCTACCTATTGTAAAATCCTTATTCTCTAGCGTGCTTCTCCACAATTCCATCTTTTGATCGGCTCCTAACTAATTTCGTCAATTAACAACTGGCTCTCTCGGATATGATTGTTATTTTCTTGCCCTGCCCCTCGTCAAATAACAAAATATCATCGACAAATAGCATATCCCATAATGTCGTCCTATTTGCTACTGAATAACTTATTCCATAGCTAGGGTAAGCAACTATGGCGCAGCTCCCTATTATGGACTCACAGTTACAAGGAGCTCCTGAATATCTCCGCCCACCAGTCCCTCACTTGTGACCACTCCTTCATATATATCCTTTATGATACTTATATATTTTGAGTAGAAATTTCTTTGTTCTCAAGCACTCACTAAATGACATTTTTTCAACTCATCGTCTGCTTTCTCTAGGTCTAAGCAAAAAATATATATATATTGCAGATACACTCAAATAAGTCACTATCCAATATCAAGTTAGAATTATTCACTTCCGGTGCAGAAACACATTCGTCTGGCAGTTAAACCAAACTAATTATTCCGATATGTAAGATAAGTAAGTTACAACTAGCACAACTGATCTAATAAAAAGTAAGTACTGATTTACTTTTTAAATATCCAAACCACAAAGGCTCTAAATCTCATAACGTACTGGTAACAAGTAATAACGAAAAAGCCTCCTTTGCTGGAAAAAGATCATTACAAGAGACAGAACTGACTGAATTTTATCAGTTAATCTGTCAAAAACACATCCGCATTTCACGAAGGCTGGAAACATAACTTATTGCATAAAGTAGATGACGTGAAAAATGACACCACTTGCATAGGACTCTTAACTACAAGAAAATATTACAGCTAACACTACCTTGGACCTATGTAAAAAATTAAAACGAGGTCACACAGAGGCTCCACAAGCTACCACAATTTTGGCATTATTATAGTTATTAAATAGAAATTTGATCATTCAAAGGCTCTGCAAGCCACCTCAATTTTACAGGCTTACGGGCAAGGTAGTTTTAAATCAAAGGGAAGTTAACACAAATTCAGTGATTCACTAACAACAGCATTATTTTGATATATATTTTCAAGAAATGTTGAATGCATCCATCAGAACTCTTCACTGAACCTTGTCAGCGATCCTGATTCTGCAACATATAGGCAGACCACTTAGTAAGAAGTTCTATAACTACATTTCATTACCACGCCACTGCTCATTAAAAATAAACACAAGGAACCATCGTTAACAAAAAAGATTATAATTGCTTCATTCCATGCTATAATTACTGATTTTCAACAACTCCACATAACACACCTTGACCCATCTCACAATTAAAATAGTTAACAGGAATAACGTATTATCCAGAAACTCTATGTATTAGCAATTATTTTTTCCTGTAAACCCCACATACAGTCTGCTAAATATCACAAACCTCTCTGAGCGGATAATCATGCTATCCCGAGCACATCTTTTCTAGAAACATAACTCTTTTAAAGTTCAATGTTTGGTTTGTCAGGCAGCATTTTTCAACAAAACTAATTAAAACAGTATATCCAACCAAAAAAATCATTGTAGACAAGTAATAAAAATGTACTCCACAGATCTGCTATTCCATTACTGTTTTTGGATTGTTTTCAACTGAACCAGGATCCAGACAAATAAATATAAGGAAAAACATGTTCATACATCACCCCGTGAGACCAAAAAAAGCTAGAGATCATACCCTTCGGCAATTGCAGTCTTCCCCACTCCAGGCTCACCAATAATAACAGGATTATTCTTTGTCCTCCGACTTAATATTTGGATGCAGCGCCGTATTTCATCACCTCTTCCTATCACCGGGTCAAGTTTGCCACGTCTGGCAAGTTCAGTTAAGTCATTTCCATATTTCTCAAGTGCCTCATACTTTCCCTCTGGGTCTGAAAAGAATCAGAACGCTATGTATTAATAGCAGCAAGAATATATGAGTGACACCTCAAAAAGCACTTTCAGCAGCAATTTCAGTATCTAGTAGCAGACATAACGAACCAAAGGCACAAAGACCATTACATGTTTCATTATGTCATTAAGGTTTCACCCTACAAACAACTTTTTTCCGAGCCAATCAGATAACATTATGTTCCTCCTCTACTTTTGGAGAGAGAACAGACTTTAGAAACTGAACATCAGGCATTGTCAAGACTGCTCAGTTTCATTGGACATGGTAGGAAACCATAATCTACCACAGTGAACAGCTGAATGATGGCAAAAACAAGAGCAAAAGCAACTCTTTCCAATTTAGCGACCATCACTTAAATATGTTGTCATGATTAAGGCAGCGAAACTTGTTGAAGTTGATAGACTTGGATTTGTCGAGATCGTCCAGTCATTTGCATTTATTGGGTTAACTCAGTTGCTATGAATGAGTCACATTAGGAGAATTACTTCACCATATTCTGTAATTTACCAACATTGTAACTAGTTTAAGTTCTTAATCAAACTTGAGGAAATAATCAAATTTTTCCATCATTTTTCATTCTTTTATTTCTAGTCTTCATGACATTAAAGCCAGAGAAGAAACTACTTACTGAAAAGCTATAGTGGCAAAAAATTACAGAGGCTGACAGATGAGTCATAGCCACTCACTGTACCACTCAATTCTCCCTGCATCGACTTCTAGACATCACCGCCGCTCGAGGAAGACTCATAGAGCCCCAACAAACCCATTCACCCTAGAATCCTGTTGTTAGAAGCATTGTTATCGATGGCAAATGCACAAATCAATCTTTTCTATGTTGCAACTTTACTGTCCACACAAAAATTTCCAGATCAAAATCTCCACCATCTACAATTGGAAGTGCTTGGATGTACTTGCTTCCTTCATGATCACACTACTGGAAAAGACAGGCCTCAATCCTAATCAGAATTGTCTTTTTTTACTCAACCATTTTTCAAGAAAAGTTGCAAATGTTTATAATCCCCAAAAAGTAAAGTTCGTCTCAGCAAATGTAACCTCCCTTTGACTCATCTCTATACTTTTCATCAAATTCTATGAAATAAAATTTCCCTCCTGACATCTACTAGTCCCTAACTTCTTAAAACACAAGTTTGTCCTGTCCGAGTCTAATCAGTTCATAAACATCCTCCTACTAATACAGATGAGATTTTTCTCGTGATCCAAGTACATCGCCAGCTTTCAATGACTTTCTCCTCCTCCTACAGCACTAATCCTAATCATGCCTTCAACAGACCATTTCACTCCAGATTTACAAAAGTTTGCCATTAAGGTTCTAGGTCTAATATGTAGCTCATCCGAGTGTGAAAGAAATTGGAGCGTGTTTGAACATGTAAGAACTAAGAAGAAAGATTTAGTATATTGAGATAATTAAATTATATCTCAATTGTCCTAATCTTACTAATTACATATTATTTGCAGATTCATACCAAAAAGAAGAACAAACTAACCTTGCAGCGTCTCAATGATCTAGTCTTCATAGTATAATAGAACATTGAGGTGTCGTTAAAACGCTCGCAATGTAACTGATCCAATTAGTTTGGACAACGTCGATGATGCTAATGAATAACTAACTGGAGTCCCGAAAGATCATGCAGATGAAGAAGTATTTGAGGAAACTTCTAATTTCACTTGGGGTGATGTTGCGGAGGCGCGTGAAATTGGGGAGAGGATTTATGGTTTGAGGGGGCGTACATCAACTTCAAATTCACAGAGGAAGGGAAAAGAGCCGGCTACTTTGTCCCTATTTAATGAAGAAGAGGAAGTTGAAGAAGATGATAAGCAATATAATAATGATAGTGGGCACAAGAATTTCACAATCTTGTAGAAGAATATGATGCTCATTTTGTACTTTAATTGATGCTACTATTTAGTTTTTACATTGAAGTATTGAACATTTGCTTGCACATGTGGTGTCTATGCAGTATTTATTTTTTATTTTTTATAAATTCCTCTTCACTTCAAAACTCATTCCTAGACCGGAAGATCCACCGGAAGATCTTGACAAATATCGGAGCCATACTAAATTATCTATTTTGACACAATTAGATATCTTATTTGCACGGAGCAATGAGCATGGCCAGTCATTTTGAAACTCCATGATGTTAGTCACTAAGAGACAGTACTATGCATTGTAATATATATCAAGGACATCCATACTCCCTCAATGCAATTTTGCTAATTCCTCATTCTACCTTTTGATATCAAAAGTCAGTCTTCAAATTCAGATTTAATCTAAGCTCATGTGAATGGAGTATTATACCAGCTACATGGAATTAGCCTTTCTTGCCAAGTACTTTTTGAAATATTATCAGCTCTAAGCCTCTAACCACCTTACAAGACTCCCCCCATCAATAAGCAAAATTTAATGTCCATGACAAACCAGAGAGCTAATATTGCATGATCCACCCAATCAACCAAAGTAAGGATCACCTCATGCTGTGATAAAGTAAGATCCTTTCGCCAACTGGGATTTACCATTCAACCAGAACAAATGAAATCATGAGAGACATGGCCACGAAGCATGAAGCTATATACATATATACATACTTGGATCAGTTACCCTCTGACTTCCACGAACAGCATTGACAGCATCCTTCAAAGCCTTCTCCGTAAGCTGGAGATTCCTGAATAACTTTTGACCAAATCTTGTGTCTGACAAAAAAGATAACAACATATGCTCCACTGACACAAAGGAATCTCCCATTTCTTTCTTGTGCTTCTTCGCATTCTCTAGGAGAGAACTAAGATGTGACCCTAATATGGGGCCACTAGTATCACCTACAACCTGCAAGAAAACATATCTGATTCTCTAGTCCAAGAACTCATCAGAATCCACAATCAGTCTCCATTTTTCATACCTTTGGCTGCTGAGATATAAATTGATCTGTTTCTTGCAGAACTGATGTGTTGTCCAACCCAGCCTTAGTGAATATTCTTCGAGCCAACCCATCCTTCTGCTCCAAAAGAGCTTTCATTAAGTGCTCAGTCTCCACTACTTGTTGCTTGCTAGTCCGTGCCGCCTCTACAGCACCAACAATACCCTCAAGAGCCATCTCGGTGTAGTCCATATTATTAATCTGTTAAATCTTCATACTAATTAACATAACAACAAATATTACGCCAAAACAATTTAAAATTACCCAAAATTAAAGATAAGTAATCATCAGGTCAAATCCAAGAGAATTGACAAATGCCGATATGGTATAGGTAAATATCTGCAATCATGGCACTCCTCATTCTAGAGAAGGCCAGGGAGATCAATGGACCTTTATAAATAGCTGCTTTTATCTGCACAACCCCCTTAGTATTGTTTGAGTACATCAAAACTTCTTGTTTAAGAAGATATAACACGGTTGAGGAAGGAGATGTCCTTTCAGTCACCCGTCCTTTCATTCACCCAATAAGTTCAAAGCATCAATAGTAAACTCTAGAGTAGTTTTTATGGAAACACCAATAGCAGCCAAACAAAAAAAGAAGTAAACTGACAGCCTCAAGTGAAACAACTATCACAAAACTCTAGTTTAGTGCATGTGTTTATACGTAACTTTGATAAAGTGTACTCCACAAAGGGAAGCCCGGTGCACGCAACATCATGCATTCATGTAAGGCACGAGAAAGGGTCGCACCCCAAGGGTGTGTGACGAAGGAAGCCTATCCTACCCCGAGGATGATCCACGAAACTGTCAAAAAATAGTAGAATGAAACTGCCTGTCCAACAATTAGAAAATGACAAAAGTAGTCACTTTTTTTGGGGGGTAGCCGGGTAGGTATAAAATAGACTCTTAAATACCGGTATTTTGGCTAAGCTATAAGAGGGTCCTTTAAGAGGGTCATACTAGCTTGTAAGCACATTTTGGCTTATCTACACATTTGATAAATACCATAAGTGCTCATATGAGAAGTGCTTGTAAGCCAAAATAAGTCAAAAGTTATACCTTATAAACATTTTTTGTTTGACCAAGCCCTTTACGATTTTATCCCTAATGATCTTTTGTAATCTCCAATATGTTCTTCTAACGCAACTTTTAATTACCTCTATTTTTCATCTTTTTATGTAATAAATACTTTAAAATTATAGAATTTGTAAATAACTTTAAGGTCATTACAGTTATTCTAGCAAAAGAAGTGCTTATCAACAGTGTTTTTACCAAACATACTAATTGATTATCAGTTCCACTTCTCACTTAACACGTAACTGCCAAGTTTATAAAAATCCACTTCAGCACCTAAAAGTGTTTTCCGCGCATGAGCATTTTTTAATCTTGTCAACTGTTTATCAAAATTTGGCTGCTAGATTTAGCGAAACTATGAAAAGACAAGGATTTAACTAGAACCACTAGGAAAGACCCATTAAATCCCAGAAACTGCATCAGACATAAGAAATAGACCAAATATATCATAAATGGCAAAAGATGCACCTCCAAATGCGACTTCATATTCGTCAAATTAAACAACCAGAGTTCGTTAAAGTAATTGACGACTACTAAAACTGCTCACTTTTTTTGCAAACTTGAAGAACCAAAACTGTTCAGGAGTATATTAAGGGACTACTTTATTCTACCCCACATATAAGGGACCATTTTTGTTAATTCTCGTCCAAAAATACACAATTTAAGGCCTCCACTCTGCAAATAAAGGCTGGAAATGATGTTCCTTAACGTTGAGAAAATAGTTCTCTAAATGACAATATCTAAATAGAGATTACTTCAGTTCGCAGGAAAAGCTAAATAAAAGAACCAAAAGCATTCATTCAAGTTTAATCTAAACGTCAATTAGAGTTAATTCTATTAGCACTTCCAATTGAACAGACAGAATAATGCAATTAGGAAGACGAAAAGTCGTTGAACAGACAGAAGAATGCAATTAGGAAGAAGAAAGTCGTGCCTGTCCGGAGCTAGCAGCAGTAGTAGAGTAAGAGTGTACGAAACTTTTGGACAACACGTTATAATTCGGCCAAACGGCAGCAGTTGTTTCTGCAACAAAAAATCCAATATTGGGAGATGGACAGCTGCCGGTGCCGAGTAAAGCATTCTGAGAGAGACGAGAAACTGCAGGACGAAACCGAGAGCGTAGGCGGGAACGAGACGCCGCAAGGGCCGTGAGAGCAGAGCTACAGCCTCTACGTGTTGCCATAGATTTCAAATTCGCGTCTTTGTCTGGCTGATGATTGTGCGAAATGTGACCCTGAGACTAACTGTGCAAACTTGGGGAAGGCGCAAAATCAAACTGAAAATGGAAGAGTGTGGAACACTCGAGAGTTATTTTCCTTGTGAGAAAAAGCTCAAAATAATCCTTTTTTTTAATATTTGAGCACTAACAGTCTACATTCGTCGAGAAAGTCGTACGTTCTAAAGTCTCGAACCTAAGGGCATATTCACTATCTTTTGTATTTGATGTAAAATTTGATATTTTTTTTCTCCAATGGAACATCAAATTTTGCATCACTTTGGTATGTAAATAGTGTCACACCATTCATCTAACACCAATTTAATTTATTATTATTTAGATTTTTAATTTATCATATATTATGCATATAATTAATTTTTATATTAAGATCTTTATAATTTAATTTAATCCTATTTTTTTACATATTAATTTTTTATATATTATATTTATATAAAATTATAAGTTAATTTTATTATTATTTTTTATATTCTACTTTTTTATATATTATATTTATATAAAATTATAAGTTAATTTTATTATTATTATAATTATATAAAAAAAATATAACCATCATGAGTCCTTTAACAGAACAAAAATTCCCACGTGCGCTTTATATGTTTCCCTCAAACTCTTGTTGCTGCAATATCGTTTGGGCTTCTCCTCGAAATGATCAGACTTCAAATCAGCATAATCATAATTTGGAAGTAACAATGTAGGTAGGGCCAGAATTGGCTCCAATTTATGGTTAGCTTTGCTTTACTCTTGTCGACCTTGTTCACCCTTAAAATTGGATTGTGGTTTTAAGTACATGTGATTTCATCTAATATCAATTGATAAATATAAAGATTAATGGTAGAAATTAACAATAAAGTAAAGCAAATCGGTACGTGACTCAAAAAAAATATAAAACCTTTTTGGACAAATCAATCAAAGATAAAGGGGTAAATCATAGCTGAATATAATAAACTCTAGGTTGTTAATAATAATGATATGATGATAAATATAGAGAAGAGAATAAAATGCTTTCTTTTCAAGGTTAATGTCTTTTACAAAATGTGCCTCTCCCTTACACAAGGCCTTGATTCCTCTTATATACTGAGGATTTTCTCCCAATCGCATGAACGACGGCCTTAAGGAATATCAAGAAATATTTTGTAAGTCCCCTAATATTGACTCTTGTCGATATTGTGATGTCTTTCCTTTTACTGTGGTCGTACCCCTCTAGGCTTAGACTCGTGGGTGCTCGTGCATTTGTCGTGTTCGCCGCAGGTCGTGGTCGATCGAATTTAGACCCATACAGTTAGTCCATCTGCTCGTCGAGGTTGCGATCGGGTGCGTCCTTGATGAGCGGACTTTATACCTTACTTGGGGGGAATTTAACATGCTGGGATGTTGCGACGTGACTAATGAGAGGCGAGTATTCTGCTCGGCAGATCACCGAAGAGTACACGCCACCCGGGGGTGACGTCAGCTTTGACAAGCGTCATCATTACGCTAATTTTTAGGTAAGAACTGACGGCTTTTGGATCTTCGATTATTACGCTGATTTGAAACTTGCCGCCTCAATTCTAGCGATACCCTTCCCTATAAATAGATGAGGGCTTCGATTTTTTGAAAAACTTTAGCCGTTCTCTATTGATAACTCTTTAGTCTTCTTCGTTTTCTCTTGCACTTTCTAGTTTCCATTTTCACTCCTGACTGGAAGCTTCTTCTTTCTCATTCCTGTTGTGTAACTACTTCTTTTAAACAAAACCATGCCAAGATCTCATTGTACTAATGAAGAGGTTCCTAACGTTGCTTCGTTAGCTACATCACCTATCTCTGGTAGTGGAGATAAAAGAAGGCGATAGCCCTCTTACAGTACAGGCGTTATTACCGAGATACCCTATATCCCGGAATGTCTTCCGTAAATATCTAACCTCACTCTGAACCGTGTGCTGTCTAAGACAATGCAGACTTACCTTGATGCCCTCCGCATAAAGTATGGCATTCCTGCCCACGTAGAGATGACTCTGGCGGGGGAAGATTGCGTTGACATCCCCCGATCTTCTGTAATTATAGTAACTTTTGGTCACTTATTGTTTTGCAGCTATGGGTCGCCTCCCCACCCTATTGCAGGTTTTAGGAAATTGGTCGATGACCTGCTGCCCCATGTGGAGGAAACTCGGACTTGGTCTGCCTTCGCACAACGTTATGGCCCTAGGGTTTCCTTAGCAAAATTTCTGCCTTACTTCCTCATAGGTCGTGCGAGCCCACCTAACTGTATGACCCTTCGTGATGACAGGTCGGGGAGCTTCCAGGCGGAGGGCGCCAGTCCCTTCTTTTAGACAGGCCATTACTACTATGGACACGCGACTCATTTTGTGTGAATCTGTTTGGGAAGGTCGTCCTTAACTTCCTCAATAGGGAGACTCGTCTCGAACTGTGGCTACGATAGAAGCCTCGTTGGCACCGGTTTCACATCCCCCTGATAAATTTACAAGTCATTAGAGAGGAAAATGAGAAGGTTGGAGCTGGGAAAGGGTGTGGCTACTGATGTCGACGAAAGCGGACCATCCCAAATAGCCCCGATGCATGTATTTATGCCTGACGCCATTTTGTCGGGGAGGTATCTCCGAGTGGAGGGATCTAGCCCAGGAGCTGGTTTGGTGCTTTTCGCTGAAGGTGGTGCGTCATCCAACATTGAAAGACCTCGTGTCGAGCAGGAAAGATCGGGTTCGGATATCGCCCAGGAGGACGTAGCTGAATTTTTGGATCGCCATACCCATGTGAAGGTAAGAATGAATGGGTCCGACCATCATATGGTAATTGTAGGGAGTTACAACTTGCTGCTAAATAGCGAGCAGGTTGTGTCGGCCCTTTCCCCTTTATGTTTCGCTCCTGAAAGTGTGGCGCTCGGGACAATGAACGACACGGAGTTATCTCAGAAGGTCATCGGTATGGCCCTGCAAGTGGGTTTCTTTTTCTTCTCCTTCTGTCATGGGGTTGGTATGGCAATCTGTGTTGTATATTTTTTTCTAACTCTACCTCTCTTTTGTCAGAACCTCATCGTGGAGGTGGAGAGAGAGCACCGTGAATGGAGGATGACGGACCACTATAAGAAGATGTGATCAAAATATCATTTGTACCGCTTTAAACATTGGGCGATGTCTTATATCTATTACTAGGTCCATGAGTTCCAGGTGTTCCGTGAGGGACTTAAGTGGCGGGAGGACCAATTAGAGCATTATGTGGATGAGCTTAAAGAGAGGGACGAGGAGCTTGTGAGGGCTATCGCTCGTAATATTGAATTGTAGGCCCTTCTTAAGGTGAAGGAAGATGAACTTGAGTTCAGCCAGGGGGTAATCGCTGAGAACGCGGACCTACAGCTGAAGGTGGCTAGTTTGATCGTTGAGTTAGATGCTAAGGTAGTGGAGGTCTACATGCTCAAGGGCGAGCTGAACGCTATTGCCGACAAGTTGGCAGCAACTATTTATGAGACGGTCCCTTTGGAGGATGCTCTTCGCATATCCAGGTCAAAACTTACAGGAAAAAGGGAAACCTCCGGTCATCGAGTCGTAAGGTTTGAAGGGCGTGTTAGGGAGTTGGAGGCGGAGTTGGCCGCGTTGCAAGGGTGAATGGCTTTGCTGAGGGTAGCAGAGTCAACTCGACGTTCTCAACCCTTAACGTCTCGTTTCTTAGCCGGTCATGGCTTGCCTCGTCACTTGTATGAGTTGTGAGTCCATGATGAGGCTTGACTTGATGTGTATAAGGCTTTTTGTGCCGAGGGCAGGGCAACGGAGGCAGAGGTTTAGACAGTGCATGCTAAAGCACATGCAGCATGTGAGCGTGTGGATACGATCCTCTCACTCCTGATGGGGAAGGTATCGATTCTAATGACGCGAATAACCTTACTTCGGATTCGTGCTATGAAGATGCTTACCTCATCGAGGACGATGTGTAGTTTTAACTTGCACCACTTTTTGCTTGGTAATTTTTGGCACGAGCCGTACTAGGGCCTGTTCATAGGGGAAAATGTAATTGATATTTTGTTGTAATACAAACTTTACTTTTGTGGGTTTGTTTGTTCGCCGTTCCCTCTTTTGTTTAATGTATGACGTTCATGCTTGTCTATTGGGATGTTGCTTCAATTATCGAAGTAGAATCCTACCAAGGTTCGACCGAGGTCAAATTAATATGTTTGTCATTGGCTTTGGCCATTAGGATATTGCTTCGACTGTCGTCGAAGTAGTATCTCGTTGTTTTTTGAACGAGGTCGAACAAATATTGTCGATGGCCTTGGCTATTGGGATGTATCTTCGGTTATTGTCGAAGTAGTATCGTGGCGTGGTTCAAACGAGGTCGAATTGATGTTGTCGATGGCCTTGGCTATTAGGATGTTGTTTTGGTTGTCGTCAAAGTAGTATTTCGTCGTGGTTCGAACTAGGTCGAACTAATATTGTCGGTGGCCTTGGACATTGGTATGTTGCTTCGGTTGTCATCGAAGTAGTATCCCGCCATGGTTCGTACTAGGTCGAACTAATGTTGTCAATGGCCTTGGCCATTAGGATGTTTCTTCGACTGTCGTCGAAGTAGTATCCGTCGTGGTTCGAACTAGGTTGAACTAATGTTGTCAATGGCCTTGGCCACTGGGATGTTTCTTCGACTGTCGTCGAAGTAGTATCTCATTGTAGTTCGACTGTCGTCAAAGTAGTATCATGTCATGGTTCGAACTAGGTTGAACTAATATTATCGATGGCCTTGGCCATTGGGATGTTGGTTCGGCTGTCGTCGAAGTAGTATCCCATCCTGATTTGAACTAGGTCGAACTAATATTGTCGATGGCCTTGGCCATTGGGATGTAGCTTCGGCTGTCATTGAAGTAGTATCTCATCGTGATTTGAACTAGGTCGAACTAATGTTGTCGATGGCCTTGGCCATTGGGATATTGCTTCGGTTGTCGTCGAAGTAGTATACCGTCGTGATTCGAACTAGGTCAAACTAATGTTGTAGATGGACTTGGCCATTAGGATGTTTCTTCAGCTATTGTCGAAGTAGTATCCCGTCGTGGTTCAAACTAGGTCGAACTAATGTTGTCGATGGCCTTGGCCATTGGGATGTTGCTTTGGCTGTTGTCGAAGTTGTATCCCGTTGTGGTTCGAACGAGGTCGAGCTTGGAGATTTGAGTTTCTTACATACAATGGAGATTAGATTCGTTCATACAATGGAGATCAGATTCTGTTCATACAATGTAGATCATATTACGTTCCTATAATGGAGATCAGATTCCATTCGTACAGTGGAGATTAGATTATCAGTTAGTCCCTTTATTACTTCGGCCTGAAGATCGTATCGACGGGCTGAGGTGATGAACATTGTTCCAATCCACAGGGCGTCCCCTTTTCCACCTCGTTAAAAACCTCCCCGGGAAAACCCGATTG